>JAUTBT010002317.1:0-10169 GCA_032361225.1 Lepetodrilus schrolli
TATATGATTGAATAAATGGAATGATGAAATTAAAATTGAATAAATATTGTGATTACAATAGAAATAAGTATGCAGTGACACTGAACACAGGAACGTATGGGTGAAAGATTCCCGCTGTGACGTAAAACAAAAACGTCACTGAACACAGGAACGTTCGCTAAACAAACCACCTTAATGCCGTGGCAACACCGTAGGTTTTGACCTATAAGTCATGACCTACCTTAAATGAAAAGAAACTGCGTTTATGGTTGATTTTTCAATGAAGGCTGCAACAGCTGCATTACGATCATGATTGGCTGATCGCTGGTACTGGCACTAACCCCTAGAGTGATAGCTTGCAGTAGATTAATACACAAGACCTACGAGTTTGACCTATCATGTGCATAGGGACGACCTACTATTTTGGTCGTTCTCATAGATTAGACCGTTGCATCGTGACTTGCGTGTATAGGCCAAACCTTCCGTATAAAGGAGTGTCAAAAGCACAGAAAAAAAATAGTTAGGTTTCCTAACATGATCTGCAGGACACTTGTACCTAGGGTGTCCTGGCTTATGTTTGAGCATCCACGTTCGGTGTCCTGGTACGGACACGAAACAGGATCTTAGAGGATCTGTGAAGGATCTTAGAGTAGCATGTGTATGGGGTGGGGCTGCTGGAGAGGTGGGAGCGGATTGGAGGGTGTGGGCCGGTTTGGTGTGTGTGTGGTTGTATTAGACGGCGGGTGGGGGGTGTGGGAGGGTCGGTTGTGTTAGACGAAACCATATAATGAACTACAAATAAAATAGTGCATTTGCACGCTAAGCTACAGATAAAACGCAACAAAAAAAAACCCCGTATAATACGTTCTTACTAATTTCCTGCAATACGAATTGACGTTGAGCAATTAAATATGGACACAATATAATTGAGTTAATACTCATTCTACAAGCTTCAAAACTTGCTATACTAAACGTCTAAGAATATTGATGTATGAGCTCGATCTGTCGGTTTATTGCATCTTATGAACTACTGCAATCCGATTGTACGAATATCTTTGAAGAATATTTATAGTATTCGTATCTTCGAATAGCTGCGACGTGTTTACCAGTGTCTTATCTATTGCTACATTCTCCATCATTCGTGTGACCGAGTGAAGAAAAATACATCAGAAATGATTGCTCAGTGCGGAACTTTACATATCTGGCATGGAATTATACTAAGTTTTTTTTATTTATTCCACCTATCGGTTAGCGACCTGTCATTCTGAACGGCCATTAAATTGCGTATCTGCTATTGATTCAGACTGCTATGATTTCTCCTCTGAGAAGAGCCGAGATGAA
This sequence comes from Lepetodrilus schrolli, assembly GCA_032361225.1. Classification (NCBI taxonomy): domain Eukaryota; kingdom Metazoa; phylum Mollusca; class Gastropoda; order Lepetellida; family Lepetodrilidae; genus Lepetodrilus; species Lepetodrilus schrolli. The sequence continues at coordinate 1,321 of JAUTBT010002317.1, forward strand.
GTGAACCCGTCATAATAATAATAGCATTGATTTAATTTTGCATCGCGTATAACTTTAGTGGCCGCCGTGTGGTATTATGGACATTAATAGCTCCGAGTCCTGGCAAACTTGTGTATGTATGTATGTATGTCCATTCCCTAGCTAGTTGGCCATGGGATGTATGTTCTGACGTTGACAGTGCAATTTAATTCCCCTGTGAAGTGGTTATAATGGGGATCATAAAGTCAATAGTAAGTTACTTGTAATAGTCTTCATCTTGTGGCGATGACTCCATTTACATGAATGGTCGCATTATGATGTCTAAACCGAAAATAGCAGTGTATGTATACATGTGTCAATGACGTTATATACAAGGTCTCCATATGGCTATTAAATCCTTATGATATGTTGTAATTGATCAACATATACATCATATACTTATGTTGCCATGACTATTACCATTAGGTTTTCCAAATGAAACTGGTATGTATTACCGTCAGGTTCTAGCTTTCCATTAATATGGACAGCCAATGTCTTGGGTATTGGCTGTAGTGCTCAACAATGGACATAACGATCGGAGAGTTTTATGAAGTTACGAAAGTCCTAATTGAACTTAGTTAGCTACGGTTAAATCTAATAGCAATAACTGCTTCAGAAGGATATCACTTACTAGACGGTAAGAAGTATTATGGCTCAGATGAGTTGCATAAACTTCATTAGGCACTAACATTATCCACAGAGAAGCACTGGTTCCTGCAGGCAGCTGCTAAAAGTGGTTCTCTAATATCTTTTGGTATCGAGCCATAGTAAATCTATATGGTGTGTCCTTATACTGCCAGTGGGGACTTTGCAGAGTACAGATCAATACCGGAAGTGCAACAGTTGACAAGGAATTCAAGTATATCCTAGAATTGATGCTACATAGGAACATGCCTATCCTCCTTAACACCTCGTCAGGTGTTCTTTTCTTTTCAACATAGCACTCTGAATTTTGGCTCTGATCACTGTGTCTGGGTTAAGTGGTTGCCAGATATTCTTTTTAAAGTAAAAAATAAATGCCAATGTACTCCATGGCTAGACACACTGACGAAACGAAACCGTACATGCTAAGCTTTCTATAATCAAGAATATGGTAAAAGGTGGCTCTGTTTATCTCCAAAAGTCAGTGCACAATTTGCATCAGTCTAGTCGGCCAGACAAACTAATTATGATATTTCACTTGGAATAAAGTACAACAAATCATTTTCTCCCTGACCTATTTCTATATCGCTCCGAGAACTACGTGTTAATATTCCCAATAAAATCCGACCAAGATATAATTGAAATATTATAAATCCAACATGGCTACCATTTATCAAAACGGTCTAAACATAATATTTGCGCTTTGATGACATATCAATTATTTAAGACTCAATAACATTCATGTTTATGCAAAAAGGAAACTGTGACATATTTATACAACTATTCGGAAGGACATCTAGTTTTTATCGATCCAATGTGGTAGCTATGTATCACTATTTTGTTATTTTCGGACTGTAGTTGACACAATCTAGGAAATGGGTTTTGGCGTTTACTTATTTGATTAAACTAATTGGTATGACGCTGGTAAATTTCAATCGTGCAAAAAGAAAACGACAATTATTTGACACGGACACGATTCAGTGGTGTAGTTATACATTTCAAGGTGTGTGTTCATCTCCAGTCTGGTCCGTTTCTTACCGTATAACATATAAGAAAATCTAAGCATAAACGCACGTATCCGTTGTCATTACATTGCAGTATATGCTAGATCTTTTGTGCACTTTCTACAGTACACGTTACGTTAACAGTGCACCGATGCTTCAATGCACATAATCGTCATGCTATTTTTAGGAAAGCAATCGTAAACTATCTATATTGTATTACCATTATACCTTTGCTGATGATCTATTCCAGTATGACCCGGTACAGATACAGCTACTTACCACAGACTCGGCGTTAAAAAGTGTTAAATCACTGGCTCTATACAGTCTAAGCGTACGTAAACCACTATACATCGAGTTACATTAACTGAATGTCTTTCTGGAGTGGTGTAGACGTTTGTGTTAACGCTGCAATGCTACGATCGATGCTATTGCACTTATACAAGTGAAATGTAACTATTTATGAGTGTACTCTCTTTACGTTTTTGTTGGAATTAGCACCACGTTGTTCAGATTGATGTAAATAAAACTGAACTGACAGCATGATCCTTGTGGTAGGCAATCAATGAATTGCATGGGAGTACACAAACATTCATTATGTTTGATGAGCACTTTAAAATAATGCTCCCATGCTCTCTCTCTCTCTCTCTCTCTCTCTCTCTCTCTCTCTCTCTCCTCTTCTCTCTCTTTTCTTTTCTCTTCTCTCTCTCTTCCTCTATTTTCTCTTTTCTCTCTCTCGCTCTCGTTTCTCCTCTCTATCTCTCTTCCCCCTCTCTCCTCTTCTCTTCTCTCTCTTTTCTCTTCTCTTCTCTCTCTCTCTTCCTCTATTTTCTCTTTTCTCTCTCTCGCTCTCGTTTCTCTTCTTTTCTCTCTCTCTATCTCTCTCTCTCTCTCTCTCTCTCTCTCTCTCTCTCTCTCTCTCTCTCTCTCTCTCTCTAGGCACCCTTCCCATATACGTCTAATGTAGTCCATATTTCAGTCTATCACATGTATCTATCCTCAGACGTTCTTCATGCAAACCTTCATGGCGCATCAAGTTAAGTCCGTCTGTCATTTATCGAAATAGTCTTTCCGTTTTACCGTTGATATCAGTGTACGTATCTTAAGTATACATCCCTGTCTCGTCAATGACCACTCCTGTTTGTCCGGACAGCAGGTCTGCGTCTAGTTCACTTTGTGTTGTTATTCCAACAGTACCTTACGCGTCAACACCAGTACCTCTTGTTTTCATACTGTACACCATTAGCTTTTAGAGGCAATAAACTGTGTGTTCACCGGTAACCGTTTGACAAGTAAATACTCGGATAGGTATCCCCAAGTTCGAGATAGGTGTGGATGCAACTGATTTGCTGTTCAATTAGTGCTTGTCTTTGATTTCAGATTTCATGTAAATATTTATACATGCTCTCTCATTAGTACTGGGGTAGACACCGAGTAAAATAGAACGTTATTGTAAACACACTATATCCCAATTATGCTATTGGTTGTTCTGTATCACTTTCTTTAACAAGAGCACATGGCTATTACCTAATTAACTCTTTTACCGTTATCATGAGATAACATACGATATCGAGTTCATAATCGACGTTAGTATATTACTGATGTTCCAAATGTTCGGAACCATGATGTCTTGCTAATGTCATGACGTTGCTAACGGATATGTCATTACGTTGCTAACGGATATGTCATGACGCTACTAACGGAGTGGAAATGTCACAAAATGGTACGCTGTAATGTTACAAGTCAAATGTGAACACTTACGGACGGTAATGATTAGCCATATAATTGGTTTTTTAAAAATCCATTTCCTAATGTACACCGTTAAACATGGCGTTTTGGTAGAAAGTACAGCTATCAATTGCCCTAGAACTGCAGAACCGTAATCATTGCAGCCAAGAGTGTCCGCTGATGATGATAGGGGGAGATAGAGCATGATTCCTGACACATCTCGTGTAAAACGCAATCAAACTCTCGTGCCGCTTTGAAGTACACGTTGCCGTCCACCACTGAAGACGATTTCCGATTCCAAAATCGGATTACGGAATCGGTTGAGCACTATTTGCGACCAGTATTGAAGCCAATAATCAAATACTCGGGGGAATCTATAACCTGGTTGTAACAAGAGATAAACAAATGGCCGCCAAGGGAGAAATCAAGAGCTCTCATTACGTGTGGTGTATATATAGGACACAGTTAATACCGTTATTTGTAGCGTTCTTGTTACTATGTTCATTTGGTTATTAGCTACGTGGCAATATTTGTTCGACGGAGATTATAGACATTCTGTTTGTCAGTGCGAAGGATAATATGTCTTCGAGAGGACTGATCGATTCGTAGAGAAAGTATTACGGTTTTGAGCACGAGTAACTGCCGCCGTTTTATGTCAATAATACTAACATATATTTTACAAACTAGCCATTATACATCATTGTCTTTTGATGAGGTGATTGGCCTATTATTTTATTATATCGCAATGGATAGCGACTGTTGCAGTCACTTAACAGGTACCATAGTTTGAGTGCCACGTGCGTTTACTCTCCAGAGCACTAATATGTTCAATCCTGAATAGTTCTAGGAGGTATTAATACGTTATAGCTTGATTGGAAAATGCATTAGTCTATTTGTCTTGCTAACAATTCGCCCTATAAATACACATGCAGATATATGTTTGGTTTTACCATCTTAATTGTATTTCAGATGAATATATATGGAAAGAAATGGATCAAATCAATGCTACTTTCTTGTCATTGCATGATATTTTCTTTGACATAAACTACCCTTGTTGATAAAGCAATAACACTTCCATTCAAGTGAGACATTATTTCGAGGTTCGTCGTTTACGTCCATTGCAAGATTTCAGTAGTATTATACAGTTACTCGTACTGATAATCGTCATGGGAACGTTCTCAGAAACATCAGGTAGTAAAATCAAGCTGTGTATAATTGGGATATTTCAGTACGTTAAACTACCGTCTCAGGAAAGTGGTCCAAGTTAACATCCAGGGCGAGAAATGATCGCTGTAGATAATGCACTTGTTGAATAAAGCAACGTTACGTTCACTGGTTTCGTTTCGGGGGAAAACAATGTATTCGCCGCATGACGCTATCGGTCGATACATGATCCTTCCCCGAGATTACAAAACCTTATTATATAAGGGATATGAAATCATACTCAAAAACGTTTCGTAATCTCGGGGACTGGTATTGCATTTGTTCTAGAAGACGGTTAAGCAGATTATCTTGAGATCGTTTTGCACGTGCTGTGATGGTTACGAAAGTGTCGAATAAGGGACGTCACTCTCACAGTCCATGTCTGGAGGAAATGTCATGACCCCAGTCATACAGTTACGTTCTAACCACACGCTGTGAGATGTACTTTGTTTAGTGATTCTCAATTCAGATATTGAGTATTTCTCTAAGATAACCGTCTATACTATATGAATACTAATCGTGACCTATTGCAACGTGTAGGGATTATATGTATGCATATAGTTGCACAGATAATGTTAAAACATTAAAAGACGTGCGATTTTGTTATTATTTTACTGTTTTGATCCAAAATGCTATGCATTGCCGCAAAAGGAATAATACAAATACTCTTCTTCAAAAGCGCCACTAATAACATGATTCCATTGAATCTGTTACTGGGATAGATGTTGTATGAATCTAATCATAGATGTCTGATTGTGATAGTTTAATATTGCAGACCATAAGATAGAGAAGTCCTCACCTTCTTACACGCTGTATTTCTTAAGGGCATATGATGTGGCTAAACGTAATTACCGGTATGACACAAAGCAAATACACGAAGTTTACTTCTACTACTACTACTACTACTATTACTACTACTACTACTACTACTTACTATTACTACTACTACTAATATTACTACTACTACTATTACTACTACTACTACTACTACTTACTAGTACTACTACTACTACTATTACTACTACTACTACTATTACTACTACGACTCCGAATACTACTACTATTACTCCTACTACTACTTCTGCTACTACTACCACTACGACTACTACTAATACTACTACTAATACTAATACTACGAATACTACTACAATTACTACTACTACTATTATTAGTACTACTACTATTACTACTACTACTATTACTACTAATACTAAAACTACTACTACTACTATTACTATTACTGCTATTACTACTAATACTAAAACTAATACAACTGCTATTACTACTACTACTACTATTACTAATACTAATACTAAAACTACTACTACTACTACTAATACTAAAACTAATACTACTACTACTACTATTACTACTACTACTATTACTACTACTAATACTAAAACTACTACTACTATTACTACTACTACTACTACTTACTACTACTAATAATATTACTTACTACTACTACTACTACTACTACTTACTACTACTACTACTACTACTACTACTACAACAGTAATAATAATAATAATAACGACAATAACAGTACATATTTGATATGTACAATGGCCAGACATACTGCCTGATCGTTTACAACATGGGGAGTAAAATATGTCAACTACATGCATGTACATTTATATGAAAACAATGAACACTTAAAATCGCAAGATCATCTTTACAATTGCAGGAGGTCACAGGTAACTAATCAAGTTATTTCACATTTTGATACACTATTTTCACCGATAAGTATGATTTTTTTTTTCTCCAGATTTATTTTTACAAATCTAGACATATTTTTTAGTTCCTAATTAATTGCACCTACCAACCTCCTGGCGAGTGCCACTCATGTAGGCCCCCTAATCCTACCGTCGCGTACTCGTAGATATTCCTCACAGCCCTTGACTTGTAGCGAGGGTCCAGTACGTCTGCGTTGCGCGGATAGAAGAGGTCCCTTTGGGGCTAATAGACTAAACGAGATTTATGAAAAGAGGTCTTTGTAAGAGTCTAGAAGCAGTTTTGAGCAAATGTAGAATCTCAAGTGTTTTAAGATAATCTGAGGCCGCTGAATCCGAAAATTGGAATTGGATTTACGATGGAATTTGAAATGTTGACCTTCTAATTAGCATAAAACAAAATGGCCGCCTAATTTGTGTATGGGTATTATCAGTTACCATTTAAATAATAATAATTATTTTTATTTGTTTTACTTTTCACCAATATTTTACTTATTAGATGTTAAGTAGATGCTAAAATTAGTATATATAGGTAGAAACTATTTTATAATGGTAAATAAAAGTAATTATTCACAACAAAATATGTTTGGTATTTTTCACCAAACTGATGCATCAAAAGATAATGAATGTTGCAGAATATCCAGGAATATTATAATTGTATATTTAAAGCCAACGTAACTAAGTCATACAATAATAATATTTGATACCTATTAATGAACTGATGTATTTATTAAACAAAAGTATAATGATTTACATCTCTTCATCGAGTCATTTCGCGCATTATTTTGGCCCGTGTCTCCTGCATCCATAAAGTTGTGCATCGCTTGGTCTAACAACAGTTGCAATTAAATGTTTTACATAATATTTGAAATGAGTATGCACTGTTTCCAATCAGGCAATTGAAATATGATTTGATCTAGATAAATTAGTGTGTATACCACCTTCACCTCGCTCCAAACTCGTGACCCGAGACCCGTGGCCCGTGAATTCCTCTAAATCATAGCATGGTAATATACTCTGCTCAAGTAAAAGGTGAACATATATAGATGGTAGATGTTCTGGCTGCAATGCTCTAGAGAATATGCTATACCTTGCTGTATCAACTTTGTAGACTTCATTGGTATGTTATGATTCTCCCACTTGATCATTGAGTACCTTATGATATATCGGTCGTCTGAACCTAACCAAGACATCCCCAATAGGTGTTAAAATATTGATGCTTGATGCTCAACATTAAAAGGGATAAAGCAAGGACTGCTTGGTCTGCTCGTAATCGGTTGATAATGTGAGCGGGGTATACTCCACTCCTGCAGCATAACATTCTATTCTAACACCACCAGCAGGGCATGTGTTCACAAAACAGGCAGGAAGTGAGTGAAATAATCTTAAAGCGTTTCGCTAAGTAAGATCTGTACCACATCCTGTGAGTGTATAGAATAGGATTAATTTGCTGAATGTTGTGGTACTTTCTAGTGGAGATGTATATACCATCCTCTACAAGATTGGGAGATCAGAACCATGTTGAATGTGCTTTGTATTGGATGAAGAACTATTCCTCTCTTTGACCGAGTCTTCCTCAAAGCTGCCAGCCACAGTTATTTCTTGATTAATTGCTGCGTTGAACATCAGCTCCTCTGAGAAAATATAACCAAGCATTGTTAGTTAATTTTCAAGCAAACCTATTAAGAACGATGTCGTATCATCCCGCTTCTGTCGTGCTATGGTGCCCTCGATTGTCATGTTCATTATGGAGAGTATCATTGTGATAGTACATTCCACAGGTTTCAGCTGCGATATACGATCTCCGGTTGTATGGAAGGGTCCACACACTCAATGCAGTTGCCATCTTTTTCGTGCCCGACATGCCGCCACCTCTCTTGCCCAACCTATTCATCCATTCTTGTGCTTGGTCTGAATCTACTTGGTCTGGATCTACCTGGTCTGGATCTACTTGACTGAACTTGTAAAATGAGAGGTTGTTGACAATGCTTCCTTGTTGAAATACAGAAGTTACATATAATAGGAAGGTGGTTCACTATGGCAATATGAACAGACCACATACTAGATGTAATGATTATATGGTACGAGCACATGAAATATGACAGCATTATGATGATGCACACAGGCGTACATGATCAAATCCCAGCACGTGTTTGAGTAAGAAAGAGAGTACCGAGACACCATATCCATGTATTATCATCAGGAGAAAATAACATTTGCAGATTGTCTCGATAAAAAGGCTTCCAGTATTTTCTGAGATTCATTCTGTTGCAGTAAATATAACCATTTGTGGTATGGCATCAACGGTTATTCTTCCTATCCTGATATGGCTGTTGTCAATGTCAGCAGCAAACTCGAGAAGTTTGGAATGTAAGTTTACGAGACCTCTTTGCTTTGTTGTATGATTTTCCAGGTAACCACTCACTTTCTACCCATACATGAATGAATGAATGAATTTTTGTTTTACGTCACAGCGGGAATCTTTCACCCATACGTGACGGTGAACTAATTAACTATACAATAT
>JAUTBT010002319.1:0-10167 GCA_032361225.1 Lepetodrilus schrolli
TGCATTGCCACTCTACAGACATCGCATCCTATCAATATCGCGTCGGAAAGGTAACTTTTGCGAACATTGATGCCGGGACCCCGCGGTGGGATTTGAACCTGGAACCTTTGGCTCTGAAGTCTGTTCTACCACTGCGCTACAACCCACCCTTCCATGTTATTGAGTCGTGTATGGGTGAAATATTCCCGCTTCGATGTAAAGCCCCAGTTCATTCATTCCATGATATTGAACAGTCATTTTTCAGAACATTTTAGTAAAAAGTCTTAAATATATTGCACACTGTATTGCCCATTCTGATCACATGGTAGTCATTATTCACAAGTTCACATAGATGTTTATTTGGACAAATATACAACACAAACAAAATTGACATTTTGGACATTTTAGCTATATGAAAGTACTATTTTCACCTTGCTGTATCAAGTTGATTCTTATTTTATTCCAGCAACTCTTGGAAGAGTACCCCAAATGTTTTTTGGTTGGTGCAGACAATGTTGGTTCTAAGCAGATGCAGAAGGTCCGATTTGCCCTTCGTGGCAAAGCAGGTGAGTTTCCTGATTACACAATCAAATGTGGATTGATCCATTGTATCATTATTTTAGTTTTATATTTTACAGAGGGCAAGTGTTTGAAATGTGTGTTCTGATATGTCTGTAAAACTCTCACCATGCTGGAGGCAACCAGAAATGCCCTACAGAGTGGTGCCTGTGCATGATCCAGCAGGGAGACGGTTAAGTGTATTATTAAATCCATTTCGGGATATTTTATGTCTGCTTCTTGTATGATGAAGTTGCGACATATTGAAGGATGATGAGAATGCTTACACACTTATGTCGTTGTAGTTGTATTGATGGGGAAGAACACCATGATCAGAAAAGCCATCCGAGGACATCTGGAAAACAATCCAGCCCTAGAGAAGTAAGTTGATATCTTAGAAACTAAGTGTCCACAATGCCTTGTCATGCCATGATGAAACAACCTGTGGTAATGTGTTGCATGCTAAACAGCAGAGCTAGAAATGGCTGAACCCACTGTTGTTATGTAGCACTGTGAACAACATACGCCCTTGTGGCTGTCTGAGCATGTCATGGCATTTAGCATGTTCTAAGAAATTAATTAAATGTGACAATTAATTGTCCATGTACTACAAAAAAACGAGGTTTTTCATCTGGGGGAAATTCTTATTTTCATGAGCATGCTCCATATGTATCTTGCTTTACACACTTTTTTGAACATTTCAACTTTTCTTGTGAGGCTCGCAATGTTGATGACCGAGTTCATAGCAACTTTGTTTTTAATACTTAATGTAACATTTCCCAATATGGCAATGCATTAACACATCTCTACTCATTCTGTAACATTGCTATTTTCAGGTTGTTGCCCCACATCAAAGGCAATGTGGGCTTTGTGTTCAGCAAGGATGACATGAGTGAGGTGCGCACCACCATCGTGGAGAACAAGGTGAAGGCACCTGCTCGTACTGGAGCCTTGGCCCCACTGGACGTGACCATCCCGGCCCAGCACACCACTCTGGGGCCAGAGAAGACATCCTTCTTTCAGGCTCTGCAGATCCCCACCAAGATCACCAAAGGAACCATTGAAATCTTGGTGAGAACCTTTAAGTGAATGATATGAAACAACACCAGTAAATGATTTTGTTGGATTTCACCTGTGTCGTCAAGAAAACCTTTCCGATGAAGTGAAGGATGAAGTGAAGCTGACGTATTTAGGTTAGTGTGTGCCAGTTCTAAAATGAGTCTACTTAGCATGCTTAGTTTTTCTAACCACTAAGATATGGATTTGATACTTTCTTTTAGAATGCTGTGAATCTGATCAAGAAAGGAGATAAAGTCGGACAGTCCGAGTCAACACTTCTCAACATGTTGAACATCTCTCCCTTCTCATATGGGTTGGTCATTGAACAAGGTACGCTGTGAAAACTTGATCTTCAGTTTAACCCTTTACCTATTGGTGTCCTGGCGATGTCGTGGGGCTTACCTCCTACAGCGTTTATGTAGCTGCATCATTTTAAACACTTGCACACCTATTACGGAATAAATGACAGCGCTCACTCCAAATTTGTATTCTGCTGATCTCGCTGATTCCTTTCATTGCTCCTTTTCAGTGTATGACTCTGGCACCATCTTTTCTCCCCACATTCTGGATATCACTGACGAGGATCTCCAACAGAGATTCATGCAGGTTTGTACAGCATGGCCACTCGTCAATATTTCGTATTATTGGATCAATCTGCGATTTTGCTATTTAGAAACTGTAGAGGCACAGTAGTGCCCAGTTAATGCCTTAAACGAGAGAAACTATCAGTTTTATTTGCTTGAACGATCAGATTGTACTGTATAAAGTAGTGGGGGAAACTGACTGGTAATATTTAAGAAGACTGGTGTTTGTATGATGTTCATACTTTCGTTCTACTGAGATATATTGAAGAGAACCTTTTTTTCTGACAAACACCACTTTCAAATAACCAAAGTGATATAACAACAATGGTACTGATGTTGAACTTTATTGGGTGTGGCTGTATTTTAGATCGTGCGCAACGTGGCCAGTGTCTGTTTGATGATTGGCTACCCCACCGCTGCCTCGGTACCTCACTCCATCGTCAACGGCTTCAAGCGCCTGTTGGCTGTTGCTGTAGAGACGGAGTACACCTTCTCGGAAGCTGAACGGGTAATGTTCTTTCAGATCAGAATTCTTAAACGTTAGATTTATAGTAACTATATTAATAATAATGATTTCTATTTATTATGCATCAAATCCATGCACGCTGCTTGCTCATTGGCTCTAATTAGGGTGTAACGATAGGTTGAACTATTGATAGATCGCGATTGTGAGTGGTCCGATAGCAATACATCGATAGTAACTTTAACTATCGATTATTGTGAAAGTGAATTGTTGCAAATGGGTGAAAGATTCCCGCAGCAATGTTAAAGTCCATAATCACTGTGAAAGTGAGGTTCAATTGCAAACGAAAGGTCGTATGATTTTGTGTTGAATTTATTTATTTTGGTCACTCGTTACAAAACTATCAGTGATGTGTACACTACCCACTGATTACAGATGTGTAACAATGATGTATACCTGTTGTAGTATAACATTGTATTCATCACATTTGGGTGAAATATTCCCACTGTGATGTAAAGCACTAATTCAATCAATCAATTAAACTCCAAATTGAGTGTTTGATTGGAAATAATACTTCCACAAATAATGTGAAAAGTTATTTCAGGTTTCAGCTATTTGAATTGTGGAAGTGAGTATTTGTTATTGGTTTTCTTCCAGACCAAGGAGTACCTGAAGGATCCCTCCAAGTTTGCTTCGGCTGTGGCTGCACCAGCTGCTGCTCCCGCTGCCACCAAGGAGGCTGCCAAGAAAGAAGAAAGCGAATCTGAGGACGAAGACATGGGCTTTGGTCTGTTTGACTAGGGGTAACAACTGTCTTCTGCATTCTCTCCAGAGCCGACTTTCAGTCATATGGCCTGGGAGATCAATAAAAGCTTGAATCGACTGAATGTACTTTTTGTTGTATGTTTGTTGTTCCGACCAGAGATGGAAACCATTATGATGGTGGCAACAATGGAGAGAAATGTATTTATAACCCGTTATGCCAGTGAAATGATCTTGAAGCTAGAGAACATGGCCCCTGGAACCCTCAGGGCCAATCAACCCATGTAAACCGGCCATTCCAGGCTGCAGGTCCATTCCTATGGAAGAATCTCCCACAAAACCACTAAAATAGACGTAACTACTTTCAAGAAGAATAAAAAACAACTTAAAAACTCGCTTCTTTAGTAAAGTGTGTGATCCTTGTTAATCCATTTCTTAAAAAAAACAAAAAACATTGTGACTGCTCCTGCAGATCAGTATGAAGTGTCCACCCCTGGCATTGATCCAGGATTGATATCGAGTCTCGAGGAATGAATGATCATGCTCACAAACCGGGTTTCTCCTGTGTATGCATCTCCCTAGTTCATCCTACAAGTGCTCTATGGGAATGAGGTCTGGCGACTGAAGTTAAAGAGGACATTTCTCCATTGATTACTTGTCCATTGTAGACGGATTTGACGGTGTGCGCGGTACGAATAGGTTTGCGTAGCCGGATGTTGTAGGTTCGCAGACGGTTCCTGACTGAGCATGAATGCAGAACTGTTGGGCAAGGATGGTGGGTGGTTGAAACCGATTCCTGAGAGTACTAGTTCGGATATACCGTTCCTGCGCCGCCGATGTAACTTGTGGACAGCCGCTCCGAGGGCGGTCATTGGTGGATCCAGTGACCTGCAAACGATTGTTCAGTCTGTATAGTGACTGGTTACACCAAAATGTCTGGCCAAGTCACTGACATTGCGCCCAGCATCAAGCATCCCAACTGTTCCGACAGTCATTTTGTGATAGGCGTGGAATTATCAACCAGTATTTTATAGGCTTTGTTTATTGGTTTTTCGAAGGTATGCAATTAAATATCGAGTGTATGCATGCGGGACAACTAGGCCACAGCATGAAAATCATGTTTTTGGTTGTGACATGCTGCAATCCGAAATAATATGTATTGTTTGGTATAGTATGGCACGTACTAGCAGTGGTGTTTGAATATGGTGAAATGCCACACTGAAAAGGTATTCAAAATTACAACATGCATACTTTATTTTCCCCTCGAGTATGTATAGTGTGTGTGTGTGTGTGTGTGTGTGTATATATAATTATGAAGAATGACGCACGGTTCAAGCTAGCTCCAATTTTGTACCCACAAATTAACTGCCTGCTATTTGTATAATAATTAGTCTGGGTCTAATCACTGCTGTGGTATTAGCAGTAAGCATATTTTTAATGAATGGGATACCGGTAGAGCTAAAGGAAGATTGGTAAGTGATATATGTACATTTACTGATTCAGCTGATATGAACCTAAAATGACTGCATTCAATTTATCAAGTCCTTGGAATTGCTGTAAAAGTTGTGATAAACACCCTTTATCCTGTTGTATACAACCCAAAGGTCACGTATGGGTGAAAAATAATACACTCGCTGACAACCCAAAGGTATTCCCTGAATATATGTTTACATAAATAAGGCAATGGAGCTTGTACGATATGATTGATGCGTTATGACCTCCAAACTAATAGAAAATAATGACGCGTGCTTCTAAACACTTCCTATTTTTTAGTATTGATTAATTTCTGTTGTGCGTTACCTTAAGATATATGCTAAACAATAGTCGGTGGAGATACAATGGTTATTTTAAATAAAATGAACGCACGTCACATATTAATATTTAGCCTAAATCGTCGGTATTTCTGATAAGCGTCTGTCTGTATTTAACTTGGTAAGAATTATAGCAGTAATGTCTGTTCGTCATGTCACCGTGCGGTTTCCATGCATTGTGATGCATATCACGATATATAGCGTGCGGTTCTATCCCGTCATTTGTACGAGTGTTATCGTGTATTAAATATGCATACTCGGGGCTACAAGCGGTTGTCGTGGTGGGAGGAAAGGGTATTTCAGAATAAATGAATGTATTATGAATGAACGTGATTCATTCTGTTAATTCTACAAGGAAATTGTCATTCCACATTGATAGATTACAATTACATATCTGTATTAATTGTGTTTGTGTCCATGGTGAACGTTTACAACCGGTATTTCACTATAGCGCCACCGGGGTCGACCTTAGTTTGGTGTAAGACATGCAGTGTATCTTACTACACAGTAGACCTATGTGGGCGTAATTGTAACTAACGAAAGCGAAAACCAACAACACGTAGCCTACACGTATACATATATGCGCTATATATATACGGCCACTGTCTATACATTATTAACACTCGTTTATGTACACCTGGTAAATATGCCATGTGTGCACCTGGCCCCCGTTTCACAACGATCTCCTAACTATTTAGGAGCTCTTATCCCTTCTTAAATCAGCATCTAACTTGGGAGGTGATAAACTGGGTCATAAAGTTGTTGTGAAACTGGGGCCTGGTAAATATGCCATGACTATTGAGACGCTTAGACTGTACTATCGGTAGATTCTCAAACGTTATCCTTTATATAGGTCTTTCATTTTGATTTCTGCACCAATAGACATGGCAAGGATGATGTCGCTGTAGTACTATACCGATATTATATTAATAATAATTTGTATTGTAGTCAGGTTTTAGGATACCGGTAGTTACCTTTCCATGGAACTGTTGTAATTGTCTATTTACATACCTTTCGATTTCCCACGTTCAACTACAAACGCGAGAATTCCTGTGTATTGTTACATCACATAATTTTGTTGATCACATGGTATTTGAGACAGGCTTGTAGCAATGACGTGCAAGTTTGAACGTACACATGAATACTCTACTCTCACTTGACGTAATACGCAGGAATTGTAGCATTCCAAATTGAACGCGGGAAAACTACAGGTCTCCAATGTGTCGTATAATTCAATCGTAACTCATGTTTAATCTGTATGCAAACAAAAGATTACAAGTGGAAGAATTCTTCCACTTGCGTGTTTTCCTTTGCGTCAACATTGATGATGACATAAACCCGAACCACTTGCTGTACGACTGTTGGGAATGATTGGATCAATGCAATGCTTAGCAGCCATTCATCGTGTTATGTCCCAGGTACAGAGTGAATCGATCCGTACTGCGGTAACGGTATTTAACTACTATGAGGACTATTACCCTGAATCGATGAATCGTGGATCTCTTTGTAGATCATCTTCATTACCTTGCATATGATTTGTGCGGGTTGCTGATTGTTGTTCTGTTTTTAAAGATAAACAAGAAGTTGTTCTATTCTGGTAATTTATTCTTGGAACTTCAATCACTTTTGATATTTACACATGAAAGACTCTCAGTTTGGTTCAGTAAAATATAATAATTATGTAAAAAGCAAGTTATCCATCGTGTCCACATATATTGAAACTATATAGAAGTCAATACAACAACCTCCACTTTGATCAATCCCTATGTAACAATGTTGGGACTGTAACGGTTTCTATGTCGTTCCCATTCATTGTCTCAAGGGCGTTAGTCTGTGTATGAACAAGTAATAAGTTCCTTAGTTCCTCTGTAGCAAATGTTCAGGGACAATTATAGCGTCAGTCCAAGTGAACAAACTTGACTCTAACGTTTCCTATACTGATACAATAAGAAATATACTCTTCCAACATGGGTAATCCGCTCCACTTATTAGTATAACCCTTCAACAGTATTCATTCTGAAAGTTATACATATGTAGGTACAACTAGTGGGTTTACCGCTATCGGGAGTGCATAACATACGACCAGATGCATTCTGAACAGTCAATCACCTATTGTCGCGCACAGTAATGTGGTTGTAACCGTCCAACGGTTTACTTTACTTTTCAGCCACACCATTTTTAAAGCTCTCCAATTAGATGCTTAGAAATCGCACGCTTCAAGATGGCTGACTTTACAAAATTAATCGTCTGGTACAGACATCTACTTACCGATGAGCGTACGGTTTGTTTCCATTGTACCCCATTCATTTACAACACTTCAGTTAAATTGGTGTCCAAGAGATTGACTGTTTACAACACGCCCAGATAGACACACATACATTTAAGGCAGAATAGCTATGTGTATATGTTTCCATAAAATAGTTTATCTTTCCACATGTAGGCAGTATTTCCACGTGTATAGCCACTGTTTGTTAGTGCCATTTATATCATGACCAGCCGTCAGTCATGACAATACGTCGTGCAATGTTCACGCCAGTAGATTCAGAGTAGTCCCTTGTTCTCGGTCACCCTCTGTCAGTCTGTCTGCGTGGGTGTGGGTGTGGGTCCGACGGGCATTCCCGACTTCAGAAAGTATTAGAAGTAGCAACATTCGGATTAGTTCCAAAGAAATTTATATTCTCCTTTGTCTGAACCTGTTTCCTGTATACACTTGTGGATTTCCTTGGTGATTGGCATCGAGAATTTTGCGTTCCTCATGGAAGGAGGTGGCACCATGTCATTGGTTCCATACCTTTGGACGGTGGGAATACACGTTCTATACGGTGTCCTGCTCGCAGTGATGAAGAGCAGACGGTCTGAGAACTCCACGACATCGCCAGGGTACTTCATCACACCCTCTGATAGTTCTCGAACTCCAGATAGGATCTCGTAGTCGCTCAATAGGTCCATCTGTGGAGGGAACCGCTCCTTGATCATCGCGAACCATTTCTTCTTTGATATTATGATTGGAAGATTCTCTAGCTCCCATTCTACGTCAAGCTTACATGCCTGGAGAGACTTTATTATAGACATGTAGGGAATCTCATTGTCCTGGAACCGTTCGAAGGCGTCCTTGAAGTAAGGGAGAGTACTCAAGCTTCCGGCTCGGTGTGTGATCAACAGTTTTCCATCTTTTGTCAAACATTTCAAGATGTTTTCGTACACGCGAGTCGGATTTGTGAAATAGCGCACAACATCTGCAAGAATTACCTTCGTGAAGAGAGTCTTTGGTCCCTTTTGGTTTTCCTCGGCAAGGTTCCTGAAGTATTCCTCCGCGCCCACGTGAGCAATACGAATGGGAACTACTTTGTGTCCTACAGTTTCGGCGTAGTGGAAGTGGCCGGGTATAACTGTTGTAACAGGTTCTAGGAGAACGAACTTCTCCTGCAGGAGTAGAGCCATGCTTCCCTTGTCATCACCAACGTAACACAGTCTGTCCGTGGTCTCCAGTTCTAGGTACTTGTGCACCAAATGATACATCGCTTCCTCGTAATTCACACCGAAACTGAATTTATCCGACTCCTTTAATTGTGGGATTTTGAACTGATTCTGGTAACTTTCTGAAATTACCGCCAGAGGCCGCGGACTCTCGGGGCCCAACCAAGCAGATGCCATTTCCAAAATGAATCTTGCTAGCTCAGTTAATTTTCCTAGGATGATAATTGATCGATAATGGACAAAATGTGTCACTACTGATCAGATATAGACGCAAAAAAAAAATGTTCTAGAGAAGTGTCGGGTAGCATGAGCAGCAAGGTCTGGGTTGGGTACAGTCTACTCAAGGAATAAATTACTTTGTATTAATCCAGTATTTCACTGACAGATTTCAGACGACGTGACGGTTTCTTCATATGTCCTCCTCGCGTTTGTCTTGTGTATCCATGTATGTTATTCTTCAAGCATTATTTCCATTTGCTATCCATGTTCGATCCTGAAACGAATTATGTCTTCTCAGTGAACCAATACGTGCTTTACAAACTAGTCGTCTGCTGGAAATCCATGTGGACATCTACTCGTAATGTCCCATTCAATATATATCTCGTCTAAAACAGTGAACGTGTTCGTGTGTCCTCCACCATTATTTCCTCATAGGCTGAGCAATGGACGTATCTGTCAATAGATAAAATCAATATACATAGCAAACATTTTGGTCGTCCTATCATAGGCCTACATTGTGAGTATTATGCCAGTTATAATGTACAGGTCAGATCAGGGTATGGCTTCTCGAAGCTCTCTATCTACTACGAGAACATATAGCGATCTCTTATATACATGAATGAGAGAGAGAGAGAGAGGGAGGAGAGAGAGAAAATCGGTTTCTTCATATATAAATGGCCAGTAATAGAAAGTGTAATCGGATATAGTTGTGGATATATATTGCGTAATAACACACATACACAGTAGGGTTATTTCTTAGAAAGGATATTGTCGTAATTTACAAATTACCTACCATTGTTATGTTAGCAGCTTATATAAACCCTAAATCGTATCACGTTTCATAAACATATCGCTGCATATGTGTATATACACACACGGCGTTTATGGTTGTAAGAAGATTAAGTTGGCGGCCATAGGATTTATAGCGTGGTTGACACCTTAGCTACATAGATACGTATTATACCCAGTATATTATATATAACGGCCATTTGTATTCTAAAATATGCCACAAATTGTAAATATGATAAATACGAATTAAAACAATTTCCGTTATTTTAAATTAAAAGTGACTTAATTAATACTGGTATTTGAATACTAAATATTCATTGTAAAAACTGTAACTTTCATACGTAGGCCTATATATAAGAACGGTATTCTATTCGCATGTACCAAACTACTGGTGAGAGAGAGAGAGAGAGAGAGAGAGAGAGAGAGAGAGAGAGAGAGAGAGAGAGAGAGAGAGAGAGAGAGAGAG
>JAUTBT010002320.1:0-10166 GCA_032361225.1 Lepetodrilus schrolli
ATAAATAAATAAATAAATAAATAAATAAATAAATAAATAAATAAATAAATAAATAAATAAATAAATAAATAATAAAAATTTTAAAATGTTAAAAAAATAATAAAAAAATTAAAAAATAATAAAAAATATAAAAACAATTTAAAATAAAATACAAATTACAGGACATTGTTGAGGACTTCAAGAAGACATGACTACAATGTGCTTTAACTGCGGCATTTACGGTAGCCACCAGCAGGGAGAGGGTCAATCAGCTCACCCTAAAGAGCCGGGGAAAGATCTGGAAGGTAGTGTAGGTGTGAGACAGGGACACCTCGGCCATGACGCGCGTCACGTGCACCTTCCACACCTCCTCCACCTCGTCGTTCTGCAGGTTGAGGCTCAACGTCTGCAGCTGCGAGAAGCTGGGCGAGGACACTGACGATGACATCTCCACCAGCTCCGTCTCACTGGGGTTGCTGCACAGGCTGCGTCTGAGAAGACGATGATATTTGACATCCATAATTGTGTAAAATACTCGCGAATCCGGTTAGGTGAAACTATTGTTGAGATGAAACTGTTTCATGCATACAGACTTGCATTTGTAACGGGTCACTAAAATTTTAATTAGAAATCAATTGTAGCTACAACTGTTCTGAGCAACGGGGCTCTGGTTTGGAGACTATGGCCAGCTAGAGAGCGACATGGTATACGTACGTGGATGTGGTCCGTGGACTGGACCGCCTTCGTCTCTCCAGTTTGGAGTTGGTGACGATGATGGACTCGGATGCCGGCAGATCCTGTGGTACATCATCATTGTCCTCCATCATAGAGTTCTCCGACTGTGGAGAAACAAAAGCAACTTTATGAATTATGCATTCAACAAATCCTCCTGGGCCTGTCACCAACCCCAACCCAGCATTACATACCTCATCGACTTTCTGAATTATGCATGATACCAATCCTCCTGGGCCCGTCACCAGCCCCAACACAGCATTACGTACCTCATCGTCCTCGGACATCATCTCCTCCTTGACGCTGAGACTCTCGCTGGGAGAGAGGGGGATCTCCGTCAGAGTAGGGCTACCGATCAGTTTTAGGTCTGGCACACTGCCAAAGTGGGGCCTCACAGTCGTCGGTGACTCCTGAAGGTTAAGGGAGTGGCGTCTGTCCCCGAATTGTGAGAAGAAATCTTCGTTCTGAAAAGAAAAGACGCAAAATAGAATGTTGACTGTATATCGATTGAATCTACGCTTTATGTCCCAGCGGGAATATTTCACCTATACGCAACGACTTTATATACACATCTGAATAGTGAATATTAAATAAATAAATAAATAAAATACATAAATTAAAATAATATAATAAATGAAAAATAAATACATTGCTTTACATCAAATTTCACCTGGCTCTTAGAAAATATTTCATCCTCAATTGTGAGAAATTTTCTTATCTGGAGCTAAATTATCTACCCATGCTGAACAGTCAGACAAACATTCAACATTAAATTTGGTCCAAAACCACCTATATCTGTGATTGTATGCCTTTAAAACATGGCACAACCTACCTCAGATTCCTCTAGTTCATTGTCAAGGAAATCAAATCCCTTGAAGGTCACCATCAGTTCGTTGCCACTGCTGTCATCCAACACATTGTCTGGAACAAGGAACAACCACATCAACAGAAATAGCAATGTTATTTACTTGATAAGAAGGAAAATATCGAAAAACTTGAGTTTCCCTAGACAAATTATTTTCATTTGTGGGTAAATCCAACCAGTACACATTCATTCTTGTTTTGGTAAAATATTGAAAGAAACTTGACCCCATTTGATTGGTCAACTAACAAGGAGATAACAAAATACCTATGAAATTTGGCATATTTTCAAGTTGTCGGAATTACCCTTGGAATAATTTCACGAAGCTCTTCTTACGCACTATGAGATCACAGTCTTCTCGTAAGTTCACGATCCCCGTGTACAAGAGATCACTACAAGAGTGCTATCATCTCATAGTAGATAAGAGAGCTTCGTGAAACGATACCCTTGTGGTAAGAATTAGCCACATGCGTGAGTGCGTGTATATGTACATGTATGTGACTGTGTGTGCATGTGTCTGTGTGTGTGTGTGTGTGTGTGTGTCTGTCTGTGTGTCTCGTTCTGTGTGTGTATCTCTGTGTGTCTGTGTGTGTGTGCATCGGTCTGTGTGTGTGTGTGTGTGTGTGTATCTGTGTGTGCATGTGTACGTGCATGTATGTGTGCGTCTGTGTGTATTTGTACACTTACTTGTTGACATGGCTTCTGGGAGAGAGGTTTCCTCTCCACTGGACGCTACGCTGTGCTGGTGATCCAACGTGTCACTGGACTGGCTGAATATCACCTGGAGAAATAACGTGGACATTGTTCAGTGGTCATATATACAGTGCCCTCCTCCCTGCTAATAACCATCACAGTTGCCCTATGCAAATGGCCCCAGTTCCAGAGAATGATCTTGGCTCTGAGAGTCATACCTCTGCCTTAACATATAGGAGTTACGACTCTTAGAGCTACACTTTTTTTAGGAGTTCCGAGTAATGATTGTTCTGTGGGACAGGGGACCAGGGCCTGATTAATTTGGTGAGTGAAGAGCAGCAAGAATCTTTCACCGATATGTGACAAAATTAATCTGGTAGGGAAAGGGTTACGCTCAGACATCAGGCCGCGAGGTTACAAAAACATTTGAATACGATTTCATGTACAAACTAAAATATTATCAGGATTTGTGAATAACATTTCGGGTTGAGCATGAAGTCGTATTAAAAGTTTCCTGCATTTAGTGATCTATTTCTTGAAAATGAACATTAAACATTGACACCTCACAATAAAATGTGTTAAATACTAGTATACAGACAATACAGACAAAATATATGCAAATATATTACATTTTGTTAAGTATTTAAAATGCATTTATTAATAAATTTAATATAATAATTAGGATGACATTGTGTGGACATCCAATTACCACCTAGTTTAAAATATATTGCTTTGATGTATTTATACAGGAACTATTACTATTTGAGGAAATTGGAGAGTAGTTAAAAGTGATTTAGTGCTAATTAGAATTATGTACAAGACCTAGAAGAGTTTCCAAACCTACTAAATTAAATTCTGATACATTAAATCATCCTAAGAAATCAAGGCAATAGGGTTTTGATAAAAATGAAACTTGCAGTCATTGATCTAATGATGCCCTTAGAAATTTCACAAACTAAAGATTTATCACAACTTAGATTAATCATGACATCAGCATCATGACAAATGGCTTCTATGAGAGTAATTTTTGAAAGGCTTTGAGATAAATTCACGAAACTCAAAACATGGAGGAGAGATCACCACGTGCAAGTCGTGAAGCCGATTTTCCTAAAATAAAAGTACATAAAAGCACGAACCAGGCATAGAGAGGAAATTAATGTGTCATTCCCGCATTGTAAGATATATACTGGTTTCCAGGCCTACATCTAATGAAAGGGTAGTACCAGGCATACATCAAGGTTTACGTAATATCCTGCAACAGTTAAAATAGTATATGCCCTGATTTAGGCCCATACTACAGTACAACCCTTTCATTAACAGCAGACCAGGGGATCCCTTCATGAAGCTCTGGTATCTACTAAGATCATAGCACTCTGGCACAGAGATTACGAAACCTTTTGAGTAAGATTTCATAGTCAAGCTCAAATTTTATATGGAGAATTGTGAACCAAACCTTGAGTTGAGCGTAGAAGAAGAAGAATCCATGTTTTACAAACATGATAACAAAAGCATTAGCTCTGTAGATCTATTATTCAGACAAAGAGCTATTATTCTGACAGTAGTTGGTTACTCAAATAAAATAATCGTAATCTCGAGGCTTGATAACGATCGGCAAGAACAATACAGACAAGAGCGCTCGGGCCGAGATTACTAAACATTTTGAGTATGATTTCATGCTCGTTCAAATTTTATATCGGGATTTGTGAACAAAACTAAGTTGAGCATGAAATCGTACCAAAAAAAAAGGGTTTCGTAATCTCGAGGCTGGGTCTCATAGTACACAGGTGCTTCATGAAAAGGGCCCCCATGGGTGTGTATAAAAATCAGCCTGTAATAGAAAGTTGTATAAAAGCAAACATAGACACTGGCAGGCATGGCAACAGATAATTGTGATTTCAGCAGAAAACTAGCCCGGGGTCTGGGAGCTGCGGGCCCCAAGACACATCCGATGCAAATAAATCAATCCCTGGACAAATAGATCAATGGATTTCCGCAGATACGTGGAAAATTGCCATGCCTGCCCCCAGACTAAAAGGCAGATAGCGTACATTGTTTCCATCCTTGTTTCCAGATGACTTGCCTTAATTACTACGTTATTCTTAAAGCAGGATTTATATGACACTGAGAACAAGGATGGATAATAATCATTACTCAGAATAGAATCCTGATATTTGATTGATCAATATGTGGTGGTTTACCATACTGCAGCAAGAACAAAGGCTGTCATTGGCCAGGGTGACTGTCAATCATTGCACTTAACTGTCTGAGTAAACACACCATTTATGTTAAATTGACAAACACACAGTGATTAATTTTTATAAAATTATTACTTATTTTTTTAAAAATTCCTTGGGGTTTAGAACCACTTTCAAGATTCTTTCACTAATATCACGGCTTGTCAGTTTAGGGCAGGAGGAAGCCCACAACATCGGTAGTGCTGAATGTTGCAGTAAACCTGAAAGCACTGGCTGGTACTGACTAGACCAAGGATGATAAACTTGGTGCTAAGTATACTGAATCTGAGTGAAATATGTCACTTTCTCTCAGAATTCAATAAATGGAAAAACCTCACTCTAAAATATTCCTGAGTATCTGTATGTATTCATTTCCTTGTAGAATATTTCAATAACATATTACCTATGGATAATTTCTGAGTAATGATAAATTTGTGTAAAAACGTGACAAAACAGGTCCACAGGATTTTACAAGTTGAATGTTTCAATAGGAATCAACATTACATTTTCAGGTCTTGTAAACTGCTTTACACACCAAATCATAAATATACCATTATATTCATTCTTTCAAATTCGGACAGTGGTTGATATCGAGTAATAACAAATACAAGGAAGCTAGAAAGACACACCGACTATTGGACAGGAATGTGCATAAAGTAAGTAATAAACAGTATAGGTCGCATGATAGAAGAAAGATATACGTTCCCTCGAGTCTTACCTTGTTGATATGCGTATCCTAAACATCAGTAAATAGCAAAGATTTATTTCTAATTTTTTTTGGCTACATAACTGGCAATAGAAATTAAAGCAATCGTCAAAGTGTTAAATTCGGTTGTGATAGTGTTACAGTGTTAAATATACTGAAGACTAGACAAGCAAGTGATTTATTGTTTTTACGTCGCAGCATGAATCTTTCACCCATACTCAATGATACAAGACTTAAGATCGATCTATTTATAAACCAATAACGTGTGAAGAAATAAGCTGTTAATATCTAGTTGCTGGGAAATAGCAATAAATATATGAAAAGCAGTAGAATTTAATCACCAACATTATCCTTTTCCAATGTACCTATTTTGTATTCATAACTAAGAATTATATTCTGCATGGCTGTGTGTAATAGTGTACACATTTTGGCATGTTATCTTTGCTTAGTAGTCCTGTCATTAAATGTTTGGAGCTGTACATTCATAATTTAAAAAAATAATTAAAATTAAAATGTCATATTAATAAACTTTGCACATCTGACAAGAACCAATAAGCATAGGTCAGTGCTCACAAAGTTTCTTAGAAAGCGATCTGGTACTCATAAATTTTCTTAGAAAGCAGAAGAATGCTTGAATCCAATTTTAATCTTAGAATTCCTAAATTTTACTCTCATCTATAAAACTTTTCTTAAATAGTAAATCATAAAGAGTCTTAGCTCTTAGAATCCTCTAAAAAAACTTAAATTGTACGAGTCCTATGTACAGATAGATAATCATAAAATAGTACGAGTCCTATGTACAGATAGATAATCATAAAATAGTACAAGTCCTATGTACAGATAGATAATCATAAAATTGTACGAGTCCTATGTACAGATAGATAATCATAAAATAAAACTGTCTAATAATAATAATTTGTCTTTCAATGCGAGCTGATAAGACTAATAGCTAACTCAAATTAAAATAAATTTAATTTTCAGAAATAATAATTACATCTGTGGACTACAAATGTAGTTAGTTGAAAGTCCAATGATAAAATAATCCTAATTTGTTATAAAGCGAGACAACCTACATATTCCATGCAGTTGATATTCTACAGCTTTCATGCACTACACACTGGACGTAACTTCACATCATTTTCATGCAACAAGAATTTCATAAAATATTTCCACCTAGATATTTAAAAAAAACAAATTCTCCAAAATGTTACTTTCATTGATAAGGCAACTTTTATTTGGGAATTATTATCATAAAATTAAACTAACATATGCTAAAGGGTTAGATAATTTCAGATTTCTATTTCAAAGCGTGAGTGAGTGATTATGAGTTTAACGTCGCTGCAGGAATCTTTCACTCATCTGCGAAGAGATCATTGTTCAGCTTTTGGACGTATGCTATAAGAAATTACCTCCCTCTACAGGCGACATCCGCTAAGAATGACCTCCAGTGCCTATACATTCCAGTAGTTGAGGCAATGCCTACAACCAACACGTGTTTTAGCATCCAGGGTATTGTTTCTCTAAGCTCTCATATCTACTATGGGACTCTTGTAAGTGCCTGCTTGCCATGAAGAAGAAATCGCTATGAGAGCACCATTGCCTCTTTGTGGATATGAAAAGAATACCTAGGCCTGTGTTTCAGGAAATGTTTGTACCAGGAATCCTGGCTTAAATCAAGGTTTACATCATTTCCTGCTATAGTAAAAGCATAGCACACAGACTGATTTAGGCCTAGACTACAGTACGACCCATTTGTGAAAATCAGGACAGAGTTGGTTATTTCCTATTGCACATGTCCACATAGGGAGAAAGCTGCATGGCCAAACAAGATGTACACTACCATAGAAGGGAGATAACTCTGCAATATTGGCAGAATGCCAGAGATGTAAATACATACGGAGGGACTCTTCAGCAGGCCGACTCTTGGTCCGAAGCACGTCAGTAGATTCACCAGTCTCTCCCTTGTCCGTGCCTTAAGTACAAGGAAATGTAATTATAATTATGGACAATACTTCCCAGGGTGTTGAGAGGGAAATTAAATGTACACTGATCCACCGATAATATGTACCACTTTGAGCATGCTTTCAAGCATGAACCTGGCAAATTATACATATGTACAGACGTATTTATTGTTATTATTTATTAAATTATTATTATTATTATTATTGTTATTGTTGTTACCTGAGAAGCTTGAGGCCTCCTCCACACAGAGTCAATGTCCTGATTATTGGACGGTTTCCGTGACAGCGACACGCCTGCAGATGCCGCCTGCACGGCTGCAGGGGTGACGACGGCAGCATTTTGGGGAGACACACCGACAGAGGAGGGGTCATTGCTGAGAAACTTCCGACCAATGATAGGAGTCTTGGAGATGTCGACAGAGAAGTCCAATGTACGGCCTGTACAATAAAGTGTGCATTTGATAGCATAGGAAATAAAAGTGGGCATTATATTTGATGGCATAGGATAAACAGAACATAGCATAATTAAATACAGTGCACTCTCTTACTACCGACATCTTTGTACTCCGGCAATCAGCAGATATCGGCATACTTTAAAAGTCCAGGCCAGCGACAATGCATTTAACATTAGTTGACATTCGAATAAACTGGCATCTCTCTATTCCATATACCGGCATCACAGAAGAGGACCGGATACATTATTCTACTACTAAATTACCTTGTATAGACAGGCTTAGGAGTCAAATTATGAGAACAATAGCTGACTACATGTATACTCACTGAATCGCTCATCTTTGAGTTATCCAGCTTAACATTCCGGCAATCATTGGTCAAACAATATTGGCAGCCATTTAATTTAATCCCAGTCGTAATCACATATCACAACTTGTCAGTTTTAGGGCAGGAGGAAACCCGCAACATCCGTAGCCCTGAATGTTGCAGTAAACCTGCGAGCACCGGCTGGTACTGACAAGACCAAGGATGATAACTGCATTGCCACTCAGAGATACGACGAGACCGTTCAAAAACCGTAAAACAGAGCTTCCACAAATTCCAGATTCCAATAACCCTACAGTAATCTAAACTGCCATACAACAAACGTATCTTTTGCTGCCACACTTGCAATGGTTTCTATTGCACTTGCTTTATCTTCAAAGTAATACATTTTGTAATTACTAGAAGTGTTTCGAATGAAATTGTTGAGGTCATTAATAATTTACACACGACAATCTGCAATTCTTGCACCATCCTTTCATGATCTTATACATTTGAACATGGAAAGTGCCCATTGAGTATGGGGCGTAAAAGGATGACAGGCAGTAGTGATAACACTGCCACGTTCTGGTTTGAGGAGCTCCACATAATTTGAATGGATGTATAATGGACCGAGATGGCTCATCGATGTCGTCCGCAGACTGCCCTGGAGCCAGAGGTGTTTTGTCCTGGTTGTATTTTGCCAATTTACATGTTTAGATTTCCCGATTCACCGATTCCAATATCTCATAGACTAATTGCTTTGCTGAAATCGGCCAGCGGATTTCACCGCACAATTATTTGACACGTTTTATTATTGCTTTTGGTTGTCTTTTTTATTTATTTTTTTTTATTTCAGAGAAAATGATCTTTTAATTAATAAAAAATATACTGCGAACGACGAAGAACTTTTCTCGTTCAATATTTCATAACCAATTGATGTCTCTCTATGCCAGTTAGAATTGTTGGTAACGTTGCAATCTTCTGTAATGGCGGCCGTTTATGTTCACCTTAGTAACTTTAACTTTGAACTATTTTTCAATTAAGGCGTGTACACTTAACAAGTCCATAGTGCAGTGCACTTCGTTGAGTGTAAAACTACAAAATACACAAATATTATCTAGTTAAATATGGCTCCAAATGAAATATTCTCCTATAAGCACATGAAAAATCGATGCAGATAAAATGTCACTCTTTGATTATATATCTGATGTAGACATACAAATCAATCCTTCCAAAGTAAGACGCAGCCGACAGTATTTGATTAAATGATCATTGAATTTAATTAAGTTAAACAAAACCGGATAGCTCGAAACAGTGTAGTTTTTATATGGAATATGTGACACCTTACAACATTCCTTGGTGTTCGAAATGTAGGAAGATAATTCCACACGATGTGCACATATATCAGATTACAATTAATAAGAAAACATAACATTTATAACGGACAATGGACATCTTTGGACGTTCTTCAGTTTCAATACCTTATGTAAATTTCACTGTAGAGCTAGGTGAAATATTGAAAACACATTTCTGATTGGTTAGTGTAATTTCTAAATGCTTTGAAAAGAATGTGAATAGGTATGCCTAATGAATTCTCGATTGCAATTCCTGTAGAATACCGCTACGACAAACCTATCAGGACAAAACGATCGGCTCAATAGCATGGACATTACAAATGAAATATTAGAAACGAAAACAGCCGCACGCTTTAATTTTCTTTAGTATAGCTATATATCAATCGTAATGCTTATTAATTTCGTTGTACACCATCAATCATGGGGAGTTATTTCGTATGCACAACGAAATTGGAAAGTTATATTCCTTACATGCGTTTTGTGTTGTATTAATAAAATAACAAATGTTTTCTACACATAATAAATGTAATACTTCACGAAAGCAATACATCGTAGATACTTGTATGGCAAACAGGTTATATTGTCGTCATATGCTCTAGAAATCGGTCTGCATACTATAGTATATTACTGAATTAAATAGTTGGCAGTAAAATAACGTATCCGGAGGTCGCCTTGGAATGCACAGAGTATTTGCACAGATGAAACGATCTCACAATCACATTCAGTGTGAAATGTCCACACAATTTCCACTATATTCTCTAGGTGTCAATAAGGTCTTATCAAATTTGTCATATCAACTTTAAAAAGTCAGGACACTACTACTACTACTACTACTACTACTACTACTACTACTACTACTACTACTACTACTACTACTACTACTACTAC
>JAUTBT010002321.1:0-28364 GCA_032361225.1 Lepetodrilus schrolli
TCTGTATACTATGTACTAGATATCTCTGTTCTCTCTGAGTACATCCCTGGGACCATATCATAAGGGTATCACACCCAACCACATTATGATAGTAGCCTCGTTTTAGGCACATATTGGGTGTGGTGTGTTAAAGCTATCCTATACATGCAAAATAGCATTGTGTCAAGAATAGTATTACAGTGTAATAGTGAGTGGATGACCTGTCTTTAAACACTCGAGGTAAGATGTCATTGTTGAGGTCACACATACTATATGTTATGGAATGTCTATTTAAGCTGAAGTATTATGCTAGCTGCTGTGATGTTTGGTTCACATGCAAATGTTTGAAGTATATTCGCGAGTGGGAGCCACTACAATGTACCAGACCATTTAATTTTAGATTGAGATTTATTTTGTGTCTGTCTTTAAATGCTGCTATAATAACATCATTACTGTTACCATGGTAATGTTGTATATACTATATGAATATTTCCCATGTTATTTACTCACAAATGTTGTGTCGTGCCATATTTTCAGATCATCAATTAATCAACTTAGGCCATATAATTGCTGGGAAATTTCTACAATAATTTGTCAATAATATTACATATGAATGGTTACAACACAAGGTTACAATATTGTCATATGTTCATATTGCATTTCAATATTTATGATTATGTACTTAGTACTTAGTGCTACAGTAAAGTTATCATGGAATTCCTGTTCTTAACTTAGTGTCCAGTTTGGCTATAAATGCTGCCATCTTGCAACTATTCCTTCAGTAAACGGTACTTGGCCCACAGGTCTCGGTAATTATGGTCCTACAAAAAAATGTTTTTTAAATTTCTAAAATTTCCTGTACTTTTAAGAGTATATTTCTTATTACTGTGATTAGTTTCACTTTAAATTAATCTTATTATTATTATCATCAGTACATATATTTCATGTTCCCCTGTTTCAGTTTCTGCCATTGGAGCTGACCTCCTGACCCCTGATGATGAACATGATGACGCTGATGGACAGTCATCAGACCCAACTCGCCAGCGACCCAAGGTACCGATCTGTCCTGGTCAACTCTTGTTGGGGGGAAAAACTACAAGTGCTATTAATAGGATATACTTGTATAATAAAGAGATTCATTCTCTTTTTAAAAAAATTATGAAAAATTAAATGCTATTTTATGTGAAAAACTAAACAATTTAGAGCAATACAAAATTAGATGTCAGTAACTATTGTATTGTTGAACAGGTGTGATTATGTTTGGTTGGTTACCTTGAGTTTGGGAACCATTTTCAAGATTCTGTCACTCATATCACGGCTGGCATGGTTTTGTACGGCTGCTGGTGCTAGCTCATGGAATATCCTGCCGCAGCCAGAACATGGATACCACAGACACATTATACCGACTCCAAGCCGACGACCAGTCCCTGTTTTACCCCTTTCATACTGAATGCCAAGCAGGGAAACAACAAGTACCATCTTATGGCATGATGCAGCCTGGGCTTGATCCAGGTTCCTCGACTATCACACTCTCCTGGCCGACGCTCTAACATTAGAGGATTGTGAGGGGACATTTCCTTATTCTACTTCAGTGCTTGGGTTATATATTCATAGCCCAAATAAAGACTAAATAAAAATAAAAGAAATTAAATATGAAATTGCTGTTATTACCTCGTAGAATGCCTTTGACCTTTAAAACATACTCGCCCGAATAATAATATAAATAACAAAACATGAAATTTCTACTATGCCGTAGGATACCTTTTACATTAGGAGAAATGGATCAGGCCGCTGGGCAAGTGGGAACTTCTAACCATGTTTGTCATTGGAAGAAATGGCTTAAGCTACCATTGTTACTTAAATTTACATCCCGCGGGTAGTACTGCAATGGTAGAACATCAGACTTTGCACAATTCATGATCATCATGCTTTCTTTGACCCCCTTCTTCTTCACTGAGCTATCTGGAGAGTTGTTTTTAAAATTGAGCTGTGATGTAGGTCAGTCATCAGGGAAGTGGTTAACACAAGAAGTTGATGAACATATACAGCATAATTATAACGATGCCTTTCCTGATTGGCAAGCCTAGAGAGTGAAATTAGTCGAGTTGTTTAGATTCTTATTCTATTATTGTTCAAAACCCTGTTCTTTAGTTGTTTTTTTTTCTATCAGATAGAACCTCACATGATAGGATAGCTATTTCTTTAGATGGTTGATGTGTGTGGCAGTTGCACTTTGTGCTTTCATCACTACAAGTTTGTTGTTTTCGTCACGGTACATGTTTGTTGTTTTCGTCACGGTACATGTTTGTGTATCTACTGTTTTTTTTCCAACAGGACACTCAGGAAGTAAGTAAAGACACAGAGTTTACATTCTCCTTTCTGGAGATGTTATTTATTTCCATTAAACTAATCATTGATCTTCAATTCTGCATCTTCCCGTTAAGAATTTACCTTTTGATCGTGCCACGAACATTTTAAAAAAAATTGTACCGAAGCTTCGATGTCGTAACATTGCAATGAAACACTATGATGCGTGTGTAACTAACATAGTATTCAGACCTGTGTTTCATGGTAACATTGTGTCGATAGTCTGGGGGTGAATTGGTGAACAACTTGACCAATTTTGTATGAACATGGTGTATGGGTTTATACCTGGACTACTAGTACGACCTTTTTGTGAAACACAGAACTGGTCTGCATTTCACGAAAGGGTCATACAGTACTCCGGGCCTAAATCAGAGAGTACATCATGCATTTACTATGTGGGAAATTATGTAAACCTAGATTTACGCCCTGTCTACCGGTGTTACTGTTTTGTGAAATACAGGCCTGGTGGAATGAATTATATATTATATATGCCAATAAATTATGTTTATAATTTTATGCTAACGTAATATTATTCTATGATAGATTTTATTACAAATACCAGTAGTTTGCTCTTAATGAAAGCTTGTTTAGTCAGGAGTTAAAACCTCCCAGGTGAAAATAGATTTTATAACAAATACCATTAGTTTGCACTTATTGAAAGCTTGTTTAGTCAGGAGTTAAAATGCTCCCAGGGGAAATATCTATATTAGGCTTTCATGTTATCTTTCTATATTGTAGTTATTGATGTTTTTATCCCAAATTTGCATTGCATCAGTGAAAGTGACAAACTTATAAATCATGTAAACTTAGCTTTGATAGTGAGCACAATATATTGACAATAGCTGAAAGTTTTCAATAAATTATATGAGCAAATTTGAAAATTATCCATGGTATTCATACCATGTGCTGTTATAATTTTCATACATACATGCACCTAACAAATCTGAACAAAAATATCTACCGATACACAAAGGTGCCGAGTTGTAACCCACCTGCTGTGGGTCACAATCAGGGGCGTAGCTTGGTTTAAATTCATGTGTAGGCAGAATCATCAATGCTGGGGGTCTGGGGGTAAACTTTTGTAAAAAGTGTAGGCTGCGGCCTACACGGCCTATAGGAAGCTACGCCCCTGACAATGTGATGTGATGTCTAAAGTAGTACCATCCTTGGTATGTCAGTACCAACTAGGTGTCATATCTTTCCTGCAAAACTATGGGTAGGCCTCAAAGTTACAAACATTTCCAAGGAGCCATTTGGCTCCTACAGATCCAGAAACACTTAAAATAAGTGAAATACTGGTCGCCAAATGCAAAATGAGTCGCTAAATTGAGCCCTGATGGGTTACATGCGTTGCAGGGTTCCTTATATCGAAAAACTGTCAGGCCATTATAAGAGGAAAATAATCTAAGCTCCTACTAAAAACCAAAACATTTAAAAATTAAAAGTAGTTATGAGGATGAACATAAATATTTCCTTGTTGTTTCAACTGCTCATTGACCTCGAGTTGAGTCTATTCGAGTTAGTCTGTTCACAATAAAAACAATTCAATTTCAAACCTAAATTTAGATGAAGTTCATTTAAGAATACATTTTCTTAAATCTTTACATAAGGACATGGATTTTGGGATTTCTTTTCCAACTCTACATTGATTTTGGAGGATCTTCACCAAACTGAGATGGTTGATGGTTTATTTCATCTGTTAATTAAGACTACTTCAGTACCACAATGTGTTCTCTCTCCACCAACATCATCCACATCCATTTAGTTAAATTAAATATTTCCTAGATTGCGCTTGCAAATTCTTTCCACGATGCATGATTAAATTTGTTTTGGAACGCCCCCACCATCAAGAAAATGTGGCATCAGTGAATGGACCTGCTTACATCTGTAGTGCTCTTGCATGAACATTGTGCTATGGAGTACATTAAGTATTGCCTGTGCTTGTCGTATTCACTTTCTTTCTTTGGCCACAATACAAATTGCAAGTTTTTGTACATTCTCATCTCCATTCCATACAACCACCTACAACATGTGTGCTGCATGATATATGTGCAGTGTTATAATATATTTTAGTTTAGTTTTTGTAATTGTTTAAAAAATAAAAGGTTAAATATTTGTTGTTATTTTTTTAATGTTTGTGAATCATTGATTTCTGTAATTCTTCATACTGGTATATCATTGTGATCACTGCATACAAGTTTCTTTATTTTGTATTCATTACACATTATGAATGATAATCTCAACGTCCATTACTTCTATCATCATGATCATTAGGATACACACACACACACACACACACACACACACACACACACACACACTTGAATTTCAAATATTTCTGTGTGATCCTTTGTCGAAGGCTTGAGAATATTATCCGATTATTTATCATTCCAGTTGACTGTTGGTTCTGATACCAAGCCAGCTCTACTGTGTCTTGCATGACCTGAGAATACATTATTTTGCAGGTGCGGAAGATGTTTTTTGATGATGGCAAGCGGCGAATCGACTTCATCCTTGCGTGGAAGGTCAAGGTCAAGAAACAGGACGAAGCCGAGACAGCGAGGTCGATCTTCGAATACAACATCTGTAAGGAAGGGCTGAATTTGGAATACGACAAGGTACCAGACTTTCTAAGTTCCAGGTTTGCCATAGGCAGATGCTAATATTGGTTAAGGCCTGAATTTGGAATATGACAAGATACCAGACTTTTACAGTAACTTCTTCAAGGTTTGTCCTCGGCAGCAGGTAAAATTGTCACTAGTCGTCCAGCTCAATCTAAAGGTTTCCTGAAATTTTGGGATTTCTTTTAGGCTTTTACAATGCTAGGTATCAAGAAAATTAAGGCGTCAAATTGACTATCGAAACAAAATTGTGACTCGATGTCAAAATTGATGGCACAATTAATTCTTGATAATATTTTCTATTACATTTACAGAAAAGCCCACACACACACTTCATGAAGGTGCACGCTCCGTACGAAGTTCTAGAGCGTTATGCCGACATCTTGAAGATCAGAATGCCCATGAAGGAGGTAGGCTTTTCTGTCACATACTGTCTTGACAATAAATTTTACTGTTATTTTTACTGTAATTCTCCAATTAATTCAAACGTGAAAATAATTCAACATTTCTGATGGAACAATTACCGCATGTTTACTGTAATTGTCATTTCAGTTAGAACATGTATTAATAAACATTTCTGAAAATTGATGGAACAATTTCTAAGTGTTAACTGTAATTCTCCTATTTAGTTTGTACATGTATTAATACATTTCTGAAAATAGATAAACTGTCTATCAATTGTTTAACCGTTATTTTCCGGTTAGTTCGAACATGTATAATTTATCCAACATATATATTATTTTTAAATGTTCAAGCTTTGGCATAACTGATACTATTTGAGGAACGGGTGTACCATGCAGCAAGAACATAGAATACATTTTTGCAATGTGATAATCATGCTTCTTTTTACAGCACCACTTTATGAAGCTTCTTTATAGTGATTATTAAATTTAATTAACAAATTTCATAAGAATTTTGACACAACTTCATTTTAATGTTTTATGTCTACAGCTGGATATTTCACTTTGATATAAAATATGTTTAAACGACACATTTTGTACATGATTTTGGTATGATTATGGTATATGTTTATATGTTATGAAGATATATTGCTTCACATAATTGCAAGTCAAACATTACAAAGCAAACAATACATGTGCAGTTATGTGGGGGTCCCAAGCCAAAGGAATAACATATTGGTATTACGTTGAGACTACAAGATCATAGGTTCGAGTTTGAATCCTGTTCAGAGATGCAATATTTCCTTCAGTTTCATCACAGAGAAAATGTGGATGCACTTGGTCTTACTCATAATAAATACATTTCTGCAGGTTTTCATCCCACTATAAGCTGACCACTGTCACACAGCTGAAAAACCACAATCAGTTGAATTTAAAGTGTACCATTTTCATACTTAAGTATTAATCGTCACGTATGGATGATAGATTCTGGCTGCGACGTAATGCAATAGCTCGCTCATTATACTACAAATCGTACATGTACAAAACATATAGTATCATCTACATTTGTTATTATAACTAACAAGTAACATTGCATGCTTCAACTTAGAGCCTCATCACATATATATGGCTAAAATATTCCCTCTGTCATGTTTTAAACAACAAATCACTCACTTTAAGGCAATGTTGTGTATTTTATACATCCAGAACTTGAACACTATGCTGAATGAACCAGACCAGCAGATAGCAGGCTTTATGCTGGAGGAGGTATACCCTAGGCCAATTTAGTGCTAAAACCAGGAATAGGTCACTAGGCCATCTTAGCGCTAAAACGTGGAAAACACTCTCAGAGGCTTTATAAACTGCTTTATGTGTGAATGGCGTGTATACTAAAAAAGTATGGACACGTATTTACTCCAGTATTTATTCCTCACATTGACTATAGCATACAGTGTCCATGTTAACATGCTAAGGCCATAGTTATTTGATTCCCTGGTTTATGGATCCGCCAGCCTAATTTTTTCCACTTTGGAAAATCAAAATAATTATTTTTGTTATATTCCGCCGACAGTCTACATGTGTTTAGAAAATTATAATAATAAATGGTGAAAGAACATGTCGTTTAAATCATCATGGGACCATCAGGCAATGGTTGACACAGTCTAAGCCAATTTGATTGCTTACTGGTAAATATGTATCGCAAAAGTCACATTTATTACAATTACTCCTATTGACAAGCAGTACTTTAAAAATATATTGTTTAAAAGTTATATTTATTTATATTTTCGACCGCCTGAACTAAAATCATCACAGAAAAATCTGTAAACCATGGAATCAATTAACTATGGCATAACAAACATGCTAAAACATTCCTCGAATTTTTGAGATTATCATCTTATATTCCATTGCTTTTCTGACAGTTTTCCAGCTTTTCAGATCTAGCGCTGGCCCAAGATGGGCTTTGTTTGCGTGAGGTAAAACTAGCTGAATGTAGTGAACATATACAAGAAATACATCTGCTTTAGCACGCTGTAGTAGAAATATTTGAGAAATATACACACCCCTAGCACACTGTAGTACAAATATATCAATATACACCCCACAACACCACATGTACTTTTAGATGTTGCATTGTAGAATGTCTGCAGTGCATCACCTTTCTCTCCACCTTGCTATCTATATAGTTTGGATATGGCTCTTTTTCCCCCAGCATATACACTATAATCTCTTCACCAGACTTGTCAATGATTACCTTGAGATCAGTGTTCGAAAAAATATGTCAGTCCATTGGTCGTAGACCGACAGATTCACTGAACCTCTTTTGTTATTGCCAGTCCTTTGGGCCAGGAGATTTTCCAACCAGCATAATATTGTACAGTTACATGATAACTTACTATGTACTTGTTTTAGGACCAGGAGTATTGGTAAAGGACCAGGGGCCCGTTCCACAGAGCAATCATAGCGCTACGAGAGTCGTAACTCATATATCTTAGCATGGAGTTGCTAAGGAGTTACGACTCCGTAACGCTACAATTGTTCTGTGGAACAGGGGCCAGGAGCTGTCAAGGCTACAGGTCCCTCTGACCACTGGTGATTATGATCAGTGATATCCAGTTTTAATCTCTGCTTATTACTGTCACTCAGGAGATGTCTAGCCGGTACAGACAGACAGGACACAGGAAGGTATGGGTTGTGACCCATGTGTGGCAGAAATATGATGGACACCTGAACCGATGTGTTTTCCCATTGCATGGAATTCAGTTGTCTGAGTAGATTGCCAGTAATTGAATTGTAAATCAGTTGTGTTCGCTTATCAAGTGTTCTGTGTGTTCAGCTTCGGGTTTCAAGCATGGTTTTAAATTTGCTTTAAGCCTCGTGTTTTTGATTCATTATGATAATTGAATTTTGAGCGATTTTTCAAAGGATAATGATTAACTTCATTTTAGTATCCCAGTTCACTTGGCATGTATTACCCAGAGGACTCATTTGATCACAACTTTCATCTAGTGTCTCAGTTTAGTCATGTGTTCATTGCGTTGGTTGGAAGAAGGAAATGGTATTTGTGAAATGTTTGCCTGTTAATTCATCGCAACCCTCGTACGTAATGGTGATGAGTTTTATCATGTAGTCAGTCATGTCTTTCAGGCTCTTCATGGCATTGGCCAGTCTCATTGTAATTTTCATTCCTTCAAGATTGTCGTACATCTCCATATGGAGACACCTACATCTTTATCGAAGATTAAATCTTCACCTACATTTTTGTGTACATCTTCACTTGCAGATTCATCTAAATATTCACCTAAAACTTCACATAAATCTTCACCTACATACAGTCGACACCCATTAATCCGGACGGTTGAGTTCCCAGTAAAATCGTGCGGGTAACTGAATTTCCGGATGTCTGAATTTAGCAAGAGTTGCCACCCTACTCTTCATTTA
Source organism: Lepetodrilus schrolli (assembly GCA_032361225.1). NCBI lineage: Eukaryota > Metazoa > Mollusca > Gastropoda > Lepetellida > Lepetodrilidae > Lepetodrilus > Lepetodrilus schrolli. The sequence goes on from JAUTBT010002321.1 coordinate 8,807, forward strand.
TCGCACACATTGATCCATAATACATGTAGATAACTAAAGTCAGAATGTGTTTGCAATTCCTTGATGTTAACTCAGTTTTTTTTATCTAATCTAACTGACACTGATTACGTGTATTTGTATTTCCTTGATGTTTCCTGAATCTTTATTCCAACAGCTTTTATAATGTGCAATAAACAATTTGTTGTTGTATAAATGCTGTCCCTCTATCGCCCTTTTTAACTTGCTAAACAAACAAAGTCTACAATAGCAGTTGTTATTTTTTTATGGCACGAACCGTCACAAAATTTATCGTCCGGATATCTGAACATAAATTGTACAGTTTCGTTCTTGGAAATGTCCGTCTGTAAATGGACACCAAATTTCTGGTTATCTGACACATTGTATATACCGGTAGGAAGATATTGGTTCCCAGTAAAAACCGTAAGAATAGCGAGGGATCCAGATATCCGAAGTCCGGATAAATGGGGGTTGACTATATTTGCCTACAACTTCACCTGCATCTTTGGCAACTTTGCCTACATCTTCACCTACGCTCCATTCTTCACATAAATCTTCACCTACAACTTTGCCTACATCTTCACCTATCTACATCTGCAACTATGTGTATTTCACCTACATCTTCACCTACATCTTCACCTACATGTAAGTCTTCACACTGGCCACTACATCACAGTGCTATTAATGTGGGGTTGTTTTTTTTACAGCTACTAATATTTTTACTTAATTTTACACTTTGTTGTATTGCAGCACTAACCAGCTAACGTATCCTAGTGTTTTCGCTGTAGTGTTTTTGCTTACACATTGCCATCTTTTCTTTTCCTTCATCTCACATTTCCTCCCCACTGGTTGATGTTGGCCTACGTTGCGCTGTTCGTGACTATCACCGCCATTTTGCTTGTAGACCATCGTCATGAGCAACATGGCCGAGAAATACGAGGACTGGGAGGTATATAGCAACCATTGCCATGGTAACAATATCATTGCTGTACCAATGACATAAGATGTGGTCAGGATTATTTGTATTTTTTTTTCATACAGAAATAAACAAAAATTGGTCGAATTATTAATAAATGTTGAAAGGATTGGGTCAGTTATGGTAATGTTGCCATGATTTTTTTTTTTTTTAAAGGTTTGTTTCATATGTAGTATTTCATCTGGTAAGTAAAATGATGCCTAACTTTTCAAGGATATTAATAAGTGACAACAAGAACATAATTGTGATGTATTTATTTTTTTAAATATTTAATATTGCTATAATTTGGTGGGGAGGTGCTAAGGCTTACTTCTGAGGAAGGGGCATTGCCGCTTTGTTCAAATTCCACCCAATGTAACTCCATATGACAAGGTTTTTCGTATCTATCAACCTTTCCCAAACTCTCCAATGAATAACCGCTCACATTCCTACTTTGTACTTTTCAGATGTATACAGTATTGCGTAGAGTGAGGACATTCAAGCAAATTATATATTTGTTATTGTGTTCCATTTTGCATCCTTGTTCCTGCTTTAATATTGATTAGTGATAATGTCCTTAAATTGTTACCTCCCAATGAATATCCTGATGTATAAAATAAATTCTCTAGAATCTTAACTATTGCAGTGTCATAAAAATTGGAGTAGTTGGCATTATTAACAATTTAGATGACTTGACATTTATTATGACATTGACCTTGACCTCACCTGACATTTAGTATGGCCTTGACTTGATCTGATATTTATTATGACCTTGACCTGACATTTATTATGACCTTGACTTGACCTGACTTGATATTTACTATGACCTTGGCCTTGCCTGACTTATTTCATCCAACATTACATACACTATTATTATAGTCAATTAATTTGATTGTTGACATCTTGGTACAGCTTATAATGGCATGTTTGGTGGCAAACCCATTTGAATGATCTTGATTACATGGTTTACTCATATATAGATGCATGTCAACTTATATGGATGCTGAATGTCCGACCATTACTTAATGTCATTAGCTCGATACTGTCAATATTAATTTTCATGTTGATTCTTTGAAATTTAAAAATCTGATATTAATTATAAATTCTGATAATATTACAATTTTGCAATCTTTATCTAGACTACCATTTTCTGCAAGTATTTTATTTTTTATTGCTAGAAATGGTGTGGCTATTTGACTGCCACTGTAGTAAACATCATACAAATACAAGTGGACCCACTTATACACTGACTGGACTTACTGTAACTAAATAGATGCAAGGAGCCTGTCCAAGTAGTTGCCCTCCATCATAATTTGGGGTCCAGTATTAATTTTGTCGCCATGGTGATGTTCCCCAAGCCCACCCTCACCCACCCCCTGCCAATAATTCAGATTCATCTGCGTGAATAGATTTTTGGTTATGCCATCACCATTTTATTTGCAAATTGAATGTTGTAGTTACTTGTCAATGTTTATCTTTTAATAATTGTGCTTATATGTTTTTGTTTTTTTGCCACGCATACCTAAAAATTGCTGCAAGTCCTGTTAACAATAGTTTGTTCGTTCTTGTTGAAAAGTCAGTTATTCATAATGTTTGTGGAGAAGTCAGTTATCGATGCACCTATGTCCCATAATTATTGTATTTTTTTTAAAGATAAATTTAAGCAAGAAGTATTTCTAGACTAATTTCTGAAGCAACAGTGTTCTTATAAACACTCGTACACTGGCTGTGATTGTAAATGTGTGCAAGCCAAGCATGTTAATTTAATGCCAGATTTTTAATGGTATATTCACAGCAATATTTTCTATTTTAATTGTGTTGCTAGAGACCATGGGTCTATTCCCTGGAAAATAACATCGAATTTGAAAGATAATCATTTTCATTTTCATGAAGAATGCTAGTCCTTTCAAAAACATTTCATGGCAATTTTGGTCCATTAAAAACATTATTTAATCTATTTTTTTACATTTTTTTTTTTAGAGTAGCAATTTTTCAAAATAATATTTTTTTAAGAAATAATTAATATGCTGTAAAAGAATTACTAAAAAAGTGGTATGCAGCCCTTACATATCATGGGTGATAGCATGTATGTGTCTGTCTGTCTGTTTCTTGGTCTGTCATTCTGTACCTGTTTCCTTGGAAGCTATTATTAGGGAAGGGTTCTTATCTCCCATTTGCTGCATGCTATGATTGAAACTGTGCGTGTCCACATTGATTAAAATGTCAGCTGCAAATTAATTTAACTGGAAATCAGATATGATATAACATTACAATAGTATTAATAATGTTTTTAGTAACCAGATTCACATCAAGATCATCATTTTACGTACATAACGGTATATCTGTATATTGATAATTGTAAATATTTGAAAATGTATATATTGACCAGAAAGCTTTCTTACATTTATTTATCTCCATTTTATATTTGTTTTTGGTAGTATTTCTTCACTATTCTGTAATAATTCCTCTGGGCATCTGTTTAAGCACACATGCTCTATTCAATATTCTATCTATTCTGATCATTGTTACTTTCGTGCTAGCTTAATTATTGGAGGTGACCATTTTTTTGTAGTTGTAGTCATTGTTGATATTTCTTTCTAGAGCCCAGTCCAGTCATTTTCGACACGTATGTGGAATTCAGTGACGGGCTGCTTCAAGAAATTTGTGTCTCCCTTTGAGCTGGATGAAACCGTTGTGCCACCCGAGAAGCGTCGATACACTTGTCCATACAGCAGAAACAAGAAATACCTGTAGGTTTCCCACCCAACACCCTCCACCTCTCACCCCCGACGTGAATGTGCATATAAATAAATAAGTAAATAAATAGTCCATTTATAAAGCATATGACATGCTAATGCATGCTAAAAACTCGGTCAAATATATCACTGTGCACTTATTTCACCTTCTCAACTCCCTGGCGATGATGCAATCCAAGTGCTAGAATGTTAACATTCATGATTCCATCTCTTCCTACTGGGTACCAATTTTACAGCTGGGTGAACTGGAGCGGTGGGGATCTAAGCACTTTGCTCAAGATTGCTACACAGTGGTTCGAGCTAGGCTCGAACCTGGGACCTCTGAGTTATGAGGCAGGCATGCTACCTTTAGATCACTGTGTGACCATTTTATTATTTTTGCAAATGGAAATACATGTAGTATGAAGGAGCATCTCCAATGTTGCAGGTTTGACCTGAATGAGATGGGTGGGCTGAATTTCTCAAATGCAATGAGGAGCTGGCTGGTGGACTACATTCTCAGGAGGAAGGCGTTCAAGAAGGACGAGGGCAAAGCATTCTCGTTTGGTGAGGTCAACAACGTACCTTTTCCATGTTGAAGAAATAGTATTATTGAACATTATTAACAAATAGCTTTAATATTATAGAACATTTCAAACTTTTCTAAACTTCCATGTGTGAAAGAGATTCCCACTGCGACGTAAAACAATAACTCACTCAACTTGCATTTCAATATAAGAAGCCTCAAAAGCCTTCAATATGTACGTCAAGCTTTATCACATGCTAGGTGCAAACAGATGATACACAACATTCATGTTGGCATTTCTTCCATACACATGGTTTCACAATATCATTAACCCTCTCCATGCTGAAGGCAACCAGAGATGCCCTAAATAACAGTGCCTGTGTCTAATTCAGCAGGGAGAGGGTGAATACTTTGATACAGCATTATCACCGACATTATGCTTGCCTTGCTAAGCTATTGTTTGATGGACATTTACCAGGTGTCTAATCAAGTTAGACCCAACTTTTAAGCACTGCTGTATTCTGATTGACTGACAGGCACTACCACCAGCTGGGAGACTGAGAACTTGTGATTGGTTACTTATAACTTGTCAACTCTTGTCTTGTTGCATCTAATGTGCCATTTCAATGTTGTCAAACAATTTTCTAATTTTATTCCATTCAGGTTTGAAGAAGATGTTGTCTGATGACTTCTATAGTGCTGCTTTTCCTTTACATGAGGTGAGAGTTGTCTTCCCTTTAATACCATGGGAGTTGTCTTCCCTTTAATGTGTTTAACTAGTGGGTACTCTGACTTTCAATGCTTATCAACACAAGATACATTCACAGTATTTGAATACAGCAGAGCAACTCTGAAGAAAGAAACAATAATTCACTCACTCTTGGTCAAATTATTTTAAACCAGGAAAATATAAAGTTAACACTTTCGAAATCTTGTTTTAGGGTCACTGGAAAAAGGGGTCAGCCAACAATACCAGGAAGTTGCTGTATGACTACTGGGCTGGAAGAACAGCATTTCTAAAGTTCCAACCTCAAGACCAAATTAGGTAGGTTTTGCGTTAATGTGATGGTTGCTCGCAGGTTCCATAATGATAATAATGTGCTCATTTATGTTATGCCAAATCCACTCTCAAAAGCATGCTCATAGCGCTACATTATTACCCAGGTCAATGTAATTTTGTTGGTTACTAAGAATATTAACATTGAGCAGTGTTGAGCAGTTAAATGGGTTTAACATGTTTTTGTTCGAGACATTGAAGTCATTGTCCGTGTCCGTGAATAGTACATCACCAGAAAATTATAGAGATTATTTGTCTTAGTTGCATGGATTTTGTAGCCCATACCACCTTTTTTTAATATATATATTCAGCTATCTTTCAATTACCCACACATTTGTTTTCCATAATATAGTTTTCAGTCACAACCTATTTGTAATTTACTCCAAGAAACAGACCCATTGGTAGCCAGGGCTCGTCTGTGCGGAATGGCAGAATTGTCAGTACCAGCCAGGGCTCGCAGGTTTACTGCAACATTCAGCGCTATGGATGTTGTAGGTTTCTTCCTGACCTAAGCTGGCAAGTCATGATATAGGTGAAAGAATTTTGAAAGCGGCTCTAAACCCCAATTCAAAAACAAAGGAAAACTACCTTAGAGTTATGCAGTTCCGTACATGAAAGTGCAGATTTTACTATTACTTTAATTACAGATGTTTTTCATCATTTCAGGACATATTTTGGCGAGAAGATTGGGATGTATTTTGCCTGGCTTGGCTTCTATACGACGATGCTGGTTCCGGCATCCATTGTGGGTCTAGCTGTATTCATATACGGCTGTGTCATCATGTATACTAATGAAGTCACGTGAGTAAATCTATCATCGTTGTAAGCTAATGATGTCACATGCATAGACATTGGGACATGTGGTAGCGCAATGGTAGACTGTCATACTTCATTGCCAACAGTGCCAAGTAATTAATTGCTTCATGAAGTTTTATGTTATTTTCATGAGTATTTACATGTATGGAAATTTTGGAAATGTTTTTCATGCTTGTTTGCATTTATTAAATTGCCACTTAATTATTAATTGGGGCGGGTGGTAGTACATTCGTACAACATATGCAATGGTACACCATAACAATCAATCATGAGTATTCTTGCTAGTTCATACTAGCATTTCACTGTCTGTCAATCTAATTTTGCTGGCATCCTGTTTTCAAAGGACCGAGATATGTGATCCCAAAAACAACTTCACCATGTGTCCACTGTGCGACACTCAGTGTCCGTACTGGAAGCTTCACGAGGCCTGCACTCACGCTGCAATCAGTCGGATATTCGACAACGGAGCCACTGTATTCTTTGCCATCTTTATGTCACTATGGGGTGAGTAGTTCTATCATTGCTGATGATTAATTAATGTCCTGATTGCAATGAAGTTTAGTGCTCTTGAAAAAGTTAGTTTGTTTAGATATATTCTTCTATGTCCAACCCAGGGCTTGTATGGATGTGTATTGGTGAAAATTTCTTGCTGTGACGTTAAGAAATAAATCACTTAGTCAACCAGTATCTTCACGGTTTTGAACAATGTTCAAGATTTACTTCATTTGCAACAGATGTAAAATTGTACAGAATTTCAACAAAAGATGTAAAATTTTACAGAATTTCAACAAATTAGACATGTATGGGTGAATATTCCTGCTGTGATGCAAAGCACTATTTCAATGACACCAAAATGAACATATATTCTGCATACTTTAATTTAAGTCAATTACGTCTTGTACGTATTTCAGGTACATTGTTTCTGGAGTTCTGGAAACGTCGCGAGGCAACCATTCAATACAAGTGGGATCTGACCAACTTTGTATCTGAGGAGGTGAGAGATTGTGTCTTCATGGCATGCATTTCAAGAAAGGGTCACACTGGTAGTCCTGGCGTAAATTAAAATGTACGTCCCTTCATGCTATAATAAAAGTCTGATTGAGGCCCGGACTACAGAATGACCTATTCATGAAACAGACCTGGCCCCCGTTTCACGACAGCATCCTAAATTTAGGAGCTCCTAACTTTATGACTCAGTTTATCACCTCCTAAATTAGATGCCGATTTAAGAAGGGATAAGACTTGTGACCTCGTCATGAAACATTTGTTACGAGGTGACACCTCTTAGGACTGGTTTAGGATCTCCTAAATAGTTAGGAGTCCGTTGTGAAACGGGTGCCAGGTGATCAGCCTATAAGTGCAATCAAGACATTCATCTATCAGGACATGAATCTAGTATTTGGAAAGTCTTGACCCATCTCTTGACTATCATTTAAAAATTGGCTGTTATTGTAATTGAAAATAATATTGATCACTTTATATTCAGGAACCTCCACGACCAGAATACCTGTCTCAACTGGAAGGCTGGCACACTCTGAAGGTCAACCCAGTCACGGGGGTGTGTATCCTAAACAATCCGAAGACTTTTAATATTGACAACAATAAGTCCACTTGTAATGCACTAGGGCAGTCAGTAGTGCAATAATAGAACATTTGAACCCCGGAGCCAAAGCCCAGGGTTCAAATCCCATCGCATGAGCCAAGGATCGATGTTCACGAAAATTACCTATCCGATGTGATATTGAAAGGATGCACCATCTGTAGAGTGGCAATGCAGTTATCATCCTTGGTGATATGAGTGAAAGAATCAAGCCGTGATATGAGTGAAAGAATGTAAACCCCATTTTATAATTTAAAAAAAATATATACAAATAAAAACATCAGCAATCGATCAGTGTGCAAATGTGGTGCAAACTGCAAAGTAAATTGACCACAGTAAATAATTACCATGTATTCCTGCTAGTTGGTCAAGCCAAGTCCAGTGTCATGTTGTGTCGCTGTCTTGTATTTCCAGATCAAGGAGCCACACCTGCCGTTCTGGAGGAGACGATTTCCTATCTTTCTGTGCTCGTACTCCGTCATGCTCATACTGGTGGGTACTAATTTGTAAAATTTAATTTAAATTTATTTATTTTTAAAGGTCATAGTATTATGCTTTTGTAATTTTTGTAATTTTTAAAGTCAGTGTTATGCTTTTGGACAAATTAATTCCTGGGCCATGCTCCTACTGATGGGTACTACTTTGGAAAATTTAATTTAAATTTATTTATTTTTAAAGGTCATAGTATTATGCTTTTGTACAAATTAGTTCAGGGATGCCTGGTGGGTACTAATTTTCCAAAATTATATTTTTATTTATATATTTTAAAATTCATATTGTTATGCTTTTAGTAGACTATCCATAGTCTCAGAGGGTGAAAGTAAATAGTTTAAATATAAATTATGTTGATTTGTATTGTATTGTATAAAAGGAGCCACCGAGTATTTGGGTGAGAACAAGATGTGACACAGACTATGCTTTGAGATAAATAAGTTTCTGAGTCCATGTACCCATATATGTAACAGTGTCATTAAGCTGTCATGGAGGAACAATGTGATGACCCCAAATTTTTCTCCACGAAGGCTTAACGATGTTAAATGTACAATAGTTTCAGGAACATTGCCCCTGGTTATGTTGTTATCAAAACTTGCGAATCTTTCCTTTTCTTTCTATTTTTGGGTTCATGGCACTTTATGAAAGGGTCGTACTGTAGTCTAGGCCAGGCCTGCCTGTACGATCATTTAATGAAATGCAGGCTATGGTTGTCCTGTACGAAATGTCTAACTCTAGGTAACCTTTACTTCAACCTTAGCCATAGACTACACCATTGCTTTCATTGATGTTAAAGTTACCTTAGAGTTACACTGTTTCGAGAACCCTGGATTCATGATTAATTTACACGGATGATATTAAAATTGATACTTTTTGCAGTTATTTGAAAGAATTTGTTGGCGAAACAATTTCAGCAGTATATAATATAGTCAATACAAGCTGATATTGAAGACTGAAAAGATATATTTTTGGATACATGTATGAGTGACCATTTCATTTACAGGCTTGCTTAGCCCTTGGTGCAGTGATCGGTGTGATAGCCTATCGAGTGTCCATGCTAGCGGCCTTACAACTCATCAGAAAACAGGAGATCTTCTCTAACACTACCGGTGTGACGACTACTACTGTTAACCTGATCTACCAGAATGCCAGCATCCTCACAACTATCACAGCAGCACTGATTAACTTGATCATCATCCTCATCCTAAACATGGTAAGATAAATAAATAATTAATAAGATAAATAAATACATAAATACATAAATAAATAAATAAATTTAAAATATTTAAATGAATTATTTAATTAATTAATAGTCCATTTATTAAGTGCATGGATCCATAGCGGTCGCACTAAAGAAATCTTGTTATTGTTATCATTACAGTATGACCGAGTACCAAATTTTGTGCTTACAATGATTTTTCCAACAATCTGGCCCCAAAATTACGAAACATTCAGTACGTTTTAATGCTCACGTTCAAACTGTATATGGGGATTTGTGAACAAAACCTCGAGTTTGTACTCAAAAAAATGTTTCGTAATCTCGGGGCCAGGTTATCGTTATTGTGCTCGATGAGACTGCGCCTTAATGCAAGTGACCAATGCAAGTACACAGGCATGGCAAATTTTCGAGCATCCACGGAAATCAGCTGATTTATTTGTCCAGTGGTCGATTTATTTTCACTGGACATGTCTCCAGGCTCCCAGACCCCGTGGTTGTTTTCTGCTGAAATCACAATTGCCTGTTGACATGCTTGAGTACATGTCACATCGTTCTATGTACAGATCTACGGCTTCCTGGCCTTCAAGCTGACAGACTGGGAGTGCCTGCGCACTCAGAGCGAGTACGACAGCAGCATCACCCTTAAGCTGTTTGCCCTGCAGTTTGTCAACTACTTCTCTTCCATATTCTACATTGCATTCTTCAAGGGCAGGTCAGTATTAGCAATGCATTAGGTAGACTATCCATAGTCTCAGATATATCACATGGTATTAGTTACATCTGTATATTATATAGGCTCTAGATATGTCCAGATATTGTACTCGTTATGTATATGTATCATATAAAACATTTGTTCAGATTTTAGGCATTAATTCGGATTCAAGACTTAATCATGGATATATTTTGATCAGGTTTGTTGGCCGTCCTGGCAAATACAGAACTATATTTGGTGCTCGACAAGAAGAGGTAAGAAAAATGTTCTCCAAATTTCATTAAATTCCTTATCATATCATTGTCCACTATTTATTGAAAGACTTATTTGGTAAAAGTCTATTTTACAAGTGGAATTGTCCAATTGTTTGCACCTTGCATACTCATTGACAGGACATAAATAATCTCTAGCAAAATGCTTGGTAAGAAATGCCCAATTAAGGAACTGCTGGCAGTCATGGCCCCCATATTGTCCTTAGACCAATTTGAGTTTCCAATTCAATACTTACTCCAAAACACTCTTGAATACAGGTGAAAATACAGGAGATAATTTTCTACTATTTATGACTAGCAGTATGTAAGAATTATTGTTGTTGTTGTTATTATTGTTATTTTTATGTTTATTAACATTATTATTTGTATTATTATTTTTAACATTATTATTTTATTTTTTATTATTATTATTAGTAGTAGTAGTATTACATGTACTATTGTTGTTACTTCAGTGTGAGGCTGGTGGGTGTCTTATAGAACTCTGTATCCAGTTGGCCATTATCATGATTGGCAAACAACTCATACAAAACAACTTTGTTGAAATTATTCTACCGTAAGTTTCATGTTTTGTAATATTTCTTCAAGATTTGTGATGTTTTCACTCAACTTGACAAGTATTTGCTATAGACAAGATAATAACATATCTAAATTTTGGACACAAGTGAATTAATTTGTACAAAGACTTGTCGGCTTTGAGCCAGTTAGTAATAGGTAATGGTGGAGTAACCATGGTAATAACTACAGAATGATATTCTAGTAAGCTAGCACCATCAGCAGGTGAAAATCATTCAAGCCAGGGCATTTGCACACAATACAAGCAATCCATGATGCAAGTGATATAATCTTGAAAACGGATGTAAACCCCAATTTCAACTTCTCAACAGAAAGCTTATTAAGCTGATAAAGAAGAAGTGTGCCAAGGAGACTGTTGAACAGAAGCTCGCCAAAACCCCCTGGGAGAAAGACTTCAAATTGCAGCCATCAAAAACCACTGCACTGTTCTATGAGTACCTGGAGATGGGTGAGGTGTAGATTTATTCACGGCACTACCATCAGAGTAGGTGTCGGGCACTATCATTTGGGTGAAACATTTCTAATGCCTTAAAATTTGTAAGAAATAATTTTAATCATTATGTCATGCGCCATCGGTAGACTGATTGCACTGCATTATGTATGGATTCACCATTGGCAATACCATCAGTAGATTGTACAAAGATTGATGAATGACTATTTACGTTTTTGTGATTTAAATGCTTCAAAAAAACCTGATGAATTTGTCAATTGCCATAGATCTATCACTAGTGCAGCACTGTCTAGTAGTCATTGCGATATCAGCACCAACAAATCTATTGGCTTTTATATTGCTAAAAGAAAAGTGAAAAGTTGCCATCCAGATATCTTTGCACAATTATACCGCAGCACGAATGATCAAAACCATGTAGATGGTGCATGAAATATGTTTATCTTGACAAATTGATGTCGCCAACACCTAGATTAAAATAACATTAGTATTGCAAATGGTCTCTTTTAAGTACTTTGTACAAAATGGTATCATTAGCTACAGGCATGGCAATTATCTGCAGATGTATTTTCCAGAGGTCGATTTATTTTTGCCCTATACATGGGTTTAGGGCCTGCAGGGGGGCTGCAAAAAAACACGATGATTTTGTCGGCTGTCATAGATCTATTGATAACCCAGGACTATCCAGTGCTTGTTTTCCGCTGAAATCACAATTGTCTGTTGCCATGTCTGTAGCTAGCTTTCCTCTGCCACTCTAGTGCTACAGTTTGGTTTCCTGACTATCTTCTGTGCGGCCTTCCCTCTGGCTCCCATCTTTTGTCTGCTGAACAACATCATCGAGATACGCGTCGACGCTGCCAAGTTTGTCACTCATCTGCGCAGGCCAGTTGCTGACAAGGCTGCCGATATCGGTAAGTGTAGCAGCTCTATATCATGATTGTCGCAAATGGGTGAAAGACTCCCGCAGCGACATTAAACCCCATAATCATTCACTCTATATCCTAAATATTAAATCATAATTAAAAATAATAATTAAATATTGATCATTGCGTATGGGTGAAAGAACCCTGCTGCGATATTAAACAATAACTCACTCACTCGCACTAATTCTTTAACAATTCTTATACATCTTTCAAGATGGTTTTCTAACCAATTTTTAAAAGTGTTGCGGCGAGGATATTTAATATACAAGCTGACAATAGTTGTGTAAATTTTAGCCCTGATATTACGAAACGTTTTGAGTATGTTATCATACTCAAACACGAAGTTTTGCTCATAAATCCTCATATAAAATTTCATTTGAGCATGAAATCATACTCAAAATTGTTTTGTAACCTCCAAACCTTGGGCATTATTCTCGAAACATTCTTTTATCTTGTAGGTATCTGGTACAGTGTTCTCTATAGTATATCCCGGTTTGCCATCATCACCAATGTAAGTATGTTAGCATTGGAACATTATCTACCACCTTACTTATATTGAGATCTTGAGATCAAATAAAATCCAATGTTGATGTCCCTAGACATCTTCTAGAAGCAAAAGATCATTGCACCATTGAACAAATAATTAATTTTACCATTATCTACTAATCATCGTTGTTATGCTTGATCCATTAGTGCTCGCAGGTTTTCTTCAACATTCAGCATTACAAGGGTGTGTTCAATGGAGAATACATATGCATATGTATTCTATGTATTAATACGCCAGCCGTTAAGTGAGTAATACGTATGCATATGTATGCATACATTTCAATACGGGTTTGGACTGCGTAGCGTTTTGTATGAAAACCCAAAGCATGAAGCGAATGGACTGGACGCATGCGCAAACCGATTTCCTGATATTTCCCAACTAACCCGTTCAGCGAACTACTAGATGTAGAGAAAAGTATTGTATTGCAGTGTATTGTATGTATTGTAGTGTATTGTATGTATTGAGTGTATTGTAGTGTATTGTATGCATTGTAGTGTATTATATGTATTGTTGTGTATTGTATGTATTATATGTATTGTATGTATTGTAGTGTATTGTAGTGTATTGTATGTATTGTAGTGTATTGTATGTGTTGTATGTATTGTAGTGTATTGTAGTGTATGTATTGTATGTATTGTAGTGTATTGTAGTGTATGTATTGTATGTATTGTAGTGTATTGTAGTGTATTGTATTGTATTGTAGTGTATTGTATGTATTGTATGTATTGTATTGTAGTGTATTGTATTGTATGTATTGTAGTGTATTGTATTGTATTGTATTGTATGTATTGTAGTGTATTGTATGCATTGTAGTGTATTGTATGTATTGTATGTATTGTATGTATTATATGTATTGTAGTGTATTGTATTGTATTATTGTATGTATTGTAGTGTATTGTATGTATTGTATGTATTGTAGTGTATTGTATGTATTGTATGTATTGTATGTATTGTAGTGTATTGTATGTATTGTATGTATGTATTGTATGTATTGTAGTGTATTGAATGTGTTGTTGGCTGAACACAGCCCAGTTACATCCATTACCCCACAAGTAACGTGTGGTTTGATTGGCTGTTATGTTTTTAGAATACACATCATCATGCTCTCTTCAGAACAGGCTTCCTGATGAGGACATTGTCCAGGGTCAGAGCTGTAGTGTAGGAGCAGTTACCGAGTCAGTGTCTCGAGGATGGTAGAATATAGGAACTGACAATATTGATACAATTAAATAAGACCAAATGATAGTTACGGCATACATGATACATAATAAGGCATACATATAATAAATTAATTATTGCTTTACGTCGCAGTGGGAAAATTTCACCCATAGGCATAAGGCATACATACACATAAGGCATACATACACATTAGGCATACATAAAACACACATACACATAAGGCATACATATACATGATATGTCAATACCTTGAACTGGGGGCTCCACGGTGAATGTAGTCACGACACTGTATCGGTCTTTTTGGTAGATGTAACGTCCGACCACAACCACAATCACATAGAAAACATACAAGCCAATGAAACCTGCAAAGAATCAGTAGAGTGTCACCAGAAATCTCCAAATACTACTAAATACATTGTCAATTTATCATAACCATTCTCCAAATACTACTAAATACATTGCCAATTTATCATAACCATTCTCCAAATACTACTAAATACATTGTCAATTTATCATAAACATTCTCCAAATACTACTAAATACATTGTCAATTTATCATAACCATACACCTACTCCATACTACCCAGGGATGTTCCTGTGGAATCGGAACGATTAATATTGATACAATTTCTTCATGAAATGGTGACTACTGCACTTACAATTCGGCAAATCACCACCGATAATAATTTTTTAATATAGAATTGAATAGAAATAGAATAGAAACCAAATGCTTCAAATTTGGTGATTTCTTTCTTCCACAGGATGTAGAAAGTCCAGAAGGCAGCTCCTATGTAGAAGATGATGTCTCGCAGAAATGGCCGCTGCATCGCGTCGAAGGGGCAGACAACTGAGATGATTCCAGCAACAACGGTTGTTACAAACATTCCAGCCCCTGTGGGAAAAAGTGATGTTAGAAATAAGCTATTTACAGGCAGGGAAACGCCTACCGTACATGTATATATGCAGATAAATATATGTATACGGCTCCAAATAGTGGTCACAAATCCAAATCTCACCGAACAGTGCGCCGATAGCCATTCCGGCATCTCCATTCTTAGCGTTGCCAATGGCAGCAATCGCAGAGAAGATGTCTGGAGCACCATTGCCAAATGCCAGAAATGTCACACCATGCACAGGATCAGGAAATGTCACAATATATTCATTAGAAACATGTGTAGACAGGACACCTTCTGGACACTCTCCACATTGTGGAGGAACATAAATTGTCCGCAATATAGCAGAAAAACATGCCAATGTATTCAACAACAATTAGTTTTATTGTACATTTTTTATAATATATAGTATGTACATAATACAAAATACAAAGCTAGCATTAATATACTAGTATTTCATATTTTAACTTTTTTTATGTTGTGCTTTTAGCGGCCACTTAAGCCAACACTCAACAATAAGAGAATCAGATCTTTGACTGATCTGGAAATGTGTTTGAAAGAAAATACTAGCTTATAAGGATATGATGATAACTGTCTCAAAGTCTATTATCTGAAGGATATGATGATAAATGTCTAAAAGTCTATTATCTGGATATGATGATAAATGTCTAAAAGTCTATTATCTGAAGTACATGATGATAAATGTCTAAAAGTCTATTATCTGAAGGATATGAGTCTATTATCTGAAGGATATGATGATAAATGTCTAAAAGTCTATTATCTGAAGGATATGATGATAAATGTCTAAAAGTCTATTATCTGAAGGATATTGCGATGTTGTGACTCAGCCTCATTGTCTTTGAAATGACAGTCAGTGATGGACAGAAGCTGAAATATAAACAAGATAGTGCAGTTTTACAAACAATGGGGGTCCTCTTTCTCGAAACAAAGTGAATTTGGAAATGCTAATGAGTCCACATGTAAGACAATTAGAGAATAATCCACAAGATACGAGTGATTATGAAAATATGTCCCAAGTGAAATTAATGTTCACAGTTCCGAACTTTAGGGAGGAACTTGGAACATTAATTGCACAAGGGACATATTTTCCGTAACCACTCATCGAGTGGGTTATTCTAATTATTCAATATAATCATTTTAATGTAATAAGCCATTGAAAACTGTCGACAAACAGCTTTATCATAAGGACGACCCTAATCAGCTGTTGCGTATTCATCCGCCTGTGACATCAAGGTTGTTCACTTCTTGTTGTACGTATACTGTATATATAAATCCTTTTCATATGTCATTTAGAAGATAATATGTGATGCCACTTAATTTTTATAATGCAAATAATTTAATGAGTAGCAAAAGTATATAAATGTACATCATTGCAAATCATTTCAAATGAGTAAGAAATTTCAAAAGTTTGGTGCACGCAGACTATGGCCAGTCAGGGAAAACTAGCAGTCAAAAACGTGTACATTTCACCTAAGAACGAGAAACACTAAAAGACGTAATCAACACTGTTGATTATCGAATTGTTATTACACAGTAGATATCCACCACGTATATTGAATAATGTTGACTAACTCTCAACCACAGTTTGTGTAGCTGCAAATTTGTAAAACACTTTTACCGTGGTTATTCAGGTTACTTTAATTAAGGGAGATAACTAGTACTTACAAGTCATCAGCAGTCACTGCCAGACCAACGAACAGGAACAGCCACCATAGCAACTGAAACGTACCATAGCAACTGATACATCCCGGTATGGTACCTTACAGTAATTATTCTAATAATTCAAACACTTTAAACCGCTGGAAAGTGTTTTTTCCTGACCGTAAGAACACAAACATGACTATATTGTTTTCAAATCATGAATTTCTAATTATGTGAACACAGTCCTTCATTTATTTACCATTTCATTTACAACCATATTTTGTACTTTAATTTTGTTGTCCTTAATTATACGAACACAGATCATTTTCAATTTTCATATTTTTCTAATAATATAAAAGTTACAAATTTAATTATTTTCTCCTGTTCAAATTATTAGGGTAATTACTGTACTCTAAAAACTTCTATCTAATGTTCTGCAGGGCGTCTTATCTTGTATGTGTAACAAACGACCATGCCTATTCTGGGATTCGAACCACAATTGCTGGATTGTGAGTCCAATGCTATACAAACTGAGCCAAAGGGGAAATCCTCTGGCTGAGACCAGTAAGAGCATCTAATACATGTTATATGCTGTAGGATTAAGGTTAATATTGGTATGTGGATGGATTGGAAAAATGTGAATTCTTTGACAAGGACTCCAGCAAGCTACAGCAAGCTACAGCACCAAGCTACAATAGCTACACCACCAAGCTACAATAAGCTACACCACCAAGCTATATGCTACACCAAGCTACACCACAACGCTACACTAAGCTATACCACAAAGCTACACCAAGCTATACCACAAAGCTACACCATGTACACCAAGCAACACCACAAAGCTACATCAAGCTATACCACAAAGCTACACCATGTACACCAAGCAATACCACAAAGCTACACTAAGCTATACCACAAAGCTACACCAAGCTATACCACAAAGCTACACCATGTACACCAAGCTATACCACAAAGCTACATCAAGCTACACCACAAAGCTACATCAAGCTATACCACAAAGCTACACCATGTACACCAAGCAATACCACAAAGCTACATCAAGCTACACCACAAAGCTACATCAAGCTATGCCACATCCTGAGGCAACTCACCAGGACGACCAAGGCTAGTGGTACCAGACTTCCCAGGCTGCAGTAGACAAACTTGGTGTAGTTTATAAACCCCTCGTCTGTCTGACAGTCGTCTGTACTGTTGACAAACTTGCAAATGTCTGTCATGTTGGCCATCTTGTGAAAATCCCCACACTGAAATGTATCAAAACATTATCAACTACAACAAATTAAACGTCTGCATACAATTTCTGAATCAAATAACACAACATCATATACTAATGAACAAACATGATTGAAATCCAAGTTAATTTAAATTCAGTTCTGTATACAATCAATGATGTTTGTGAAGAGCAGAAACAATATAATTTATATTGTAAAAGAGAATGACTGCAACACATTGATCACATCTGGTGATTGTCATGCCAACCTGTAGAATTATGTTCCAAACATCATATTGGCAGATTTGACCTAAATACATATATGTTGCACTGTTGCAATTAATTTTTATTTACACAATATTGACATTACAAAATTCATTAGGTTCAATTCAGTAGTTTTATTTATTTAATGTTACGGCACACATGCAAGTGATGATAGACGTAAATTAGTGACAGATAGAAGAGTATAAATTGAGTTCACTTTAATGAAAGGGAATTAATTAGATAAATATTTACCAATTATATATACATGATAGATTACTAATAACGGAAATGTAATAGTGTGTGTGTGTGTGTGTCGGTAGTGTGTGTGTGTGTAGTGTGTGTGTGTGTGTATGTCTGTAGTGTGTGTGTGTCTGTGTGTCTGTAGTGTGTGTGTGCAGTGTGTGTGTTTGTGTAGTGTGTGTGTGTGTGTAGTGTGTGTGTGTGTAGTGTGTGTGTGTAGTGTGTGTGTGTAGTGTGTGTGTGTGTGTCTGTATGTGTGTGTGTGTGTCTGTAGTGTGTGTGTTTGTGTGTGTGTGTCTGTAGTGTGTGTGTGTGTGTCTGTGTGTGTGTTTGTGTGTGTGTGTGTGTTTGTGTGTGTAGTGTGTGTGTGTGTGTATAGTGTGTGTGTGTAGTGTGTGTAGTGTGTGTGTGTTTGTGTGTGTAGTGTGTGTGTCTGTAGTGTGTGTAGTGTGTGTGTGTGTTTGTGTGTGTGTGTAGCGTGTGTCTGTAGTGTGTGTGTGTCTGTATGTCTGTAGTGTGTGTGTCTGTATGTCTGTAGTGTGTGTATGTAGTGTGTGTGTAGTGTGTGTGTGTGTGTGTAGTGTGTGTGTGTCTGTCTGTGTCTGTAGTGTGTGTTTGTGTGTGTAGTGTGTGTGTAGTGTGTGTGTGTGTCTGTAGTGTGTGTGTGTGTGTGTCTGTAGTGTGTGTGTGTGTGTCTGTATGTCTGTAGTGTGTGTGTGTGTGTCTGTAGTGTGTGTGTGTCTGTGTGTGTGTGTTTGTGTGTGTGTGTGTGTTTGTGTGTGTAGTGTGTGTGTGTGTATAGTGTGTGTGTGGAGTGTGTGTAGTGTGTTTGTGTTTGTGTGTGTAGTGTGTGTGTCTGTAGTGTGTGTAGTGTGTAGCGTGTGTCTGTAGTGTGTGTGTGTGTCTGTATGTCTGTAGTGTGTGTGTCTGTAGTGTGTGTGTGTGTAGTGTGTGTGTGTGTGTGTGTGTGTGTAGTGTGTGTGTGTCTGTCTGTGTCTGTAGTGTGTGTTTGTGTGTGTAGTGTTTGTGTGTGTGTGTGTGTGTAGTGTAGTGTAGTGTAGTGTAGTGTAGTGTAGTGTGTGTAGTGTGTGTGTTATCACTAGCATTATCACTAATGTGGTGGCACATGGTCCCGTGCATTGCATTGCACGGCTGACCGCTCAGGTTAAAGTGAAGCACGTTCTAGCTCAGCTGGTACGTGGATGGGTGACCGAGAA
>JAUTBT010002322.1:0-10165 GCA_032361225.1 Lepetodrilus schrolli
AAGGTAACTTTCGCGAACATTGATGCCGGGATTTGAACCTGGAACCTTTGGCTCCGAAGTCCAACGTTCTACCACTGTGCTACCACCCGCCCCCGGTGAAGTAGATAATGATTGCACCAGCAACCCGCACCCGTGAACATTAACATTAGTGTGTTCGACACTGTTGCAGGTATATTCAGTGGTTAATTGATGTCTGTCTTCAGGAAGGCCGTACATCTGTTAGAGGAATATATTGATTCATATAAATGTCTTTAGTCTTTAGGAAAGCAGTACCTGTGGGTCTCCGAGTTTGGATCCGTCTGGCGTGATGAAGTAGGTGATGCCCTCCAAAGCTCCAGGAAGTAAGGCGCCTCTAACCAGCAGGATAGCCATGATAATGTACGGCATGGTGGCGGTCACCCACACCACCTGAAGTTACATAAAATACACCCTCAAACATATATATATAATGAGATACTAGTGCAGGACATCTTTTATCTCTTCACCTATTCGCTTTTTTTCGTTATTTTTTTTCTTTCGCGCTACCCTTTTACGCAGACCACGGGATTCAATGGCCAAGGTACACAATTTAAGGTTTAATCCATATAGAAAATAAAATATCATTAAAATTAGATCCGAAACGGACGCAAATATATTTGGGCATTCGTTATTTGAGACAAACATTGTCCAGATACTTGAGATCCGATTTTAATTAGATTGTGGAAAACCGTGTATATTTTGAATTCGTGGTACGGTATATTACATATGTTCATGTAATCTCCCTTATTCAATACGAGACCATACCTCTCTCGTGTCTTTGTATTTTATATAATGTAAACAGAGTTTTGTTCCAAATGAAGTGAGTTCCATGCAGTTTAATTTTAATCTAAATTTATATCACTACGCTATCTACTCAGAAATAGTAAGCATCATTGAATGTGGGGTGTTCAGGTAACTTCCTGCTACATTCCAGTCATGTGAGTTATTGTTGATATACAGTGCCTGTCTATCAGTGCATTTTGCCAATTCCTGACATGATGTATATGCCTATTATTGTATCTGTTTATATGCATCAGGGAGCCCTTCTGCACAAGGGGATATAACCTGATTACAGATTGATACACCAGTTTTCCATCAGCAGATGCTCAAAGTAACTTATTTTACATGCTAAATGATAAGGAAAAAAACTATGGTATGCCCCCTAAGCTAAACAAAACAAACGGTTGCACACAATGCGTCATTTTAGAACGGCGTCTCCGTTAAAAATTGCATACCTTGCCAGTACTTTTGACTTTCTTTCACCTACTCTTTACGCCATTCCACAGCATAACATGGTGACTGTCAGACGTTCCTACATGCGCCTTACACGTAGTCTTCCTCAGGAAGAGGGTTCACCTACGTCCTTCCACATTAGGATGGTGACGGTCGGGTGTACCTACCTTGCCAGTACTCTTGACGTCCTTCCACAGAGAAGGGGGTTCGCCTACGTCCTTCCACATTAGGATGGTGGCGGTCGGGTGTATCTACCTTGCCAGTACTCTTGACTTCATTTCAGAGAGAGAGGGTCCAGCTATGCCCTTCCACATTATAGGATGGTGGAGGATGGTGACTGTGAGGTGTACCTACGTTGTCCGTACATTTGTCTTCCTTCCATAGACAGAAGGTTCACCTATTCTACGGCCTTCCACATTATAGGATGGTGACGGTGGTCTGTACCTACCTTTGCCAATATTCTTGACGCACCTACTCTACGCCCTTCCACATTATAGGACGGGATAGGATGGTGGCGGTCAGGGGTACCCACCTTGCCAGTACTCTTGACGCCCTTCCACAGGCAGAAGTAAAGGATGGTGAAGGTCAAGAACGTGCACAGGGCAAGCTGCCAGCGTACAGGGCCAAGGTCGTCTATGCCGCTACTATTGTGCAGTCTCAGCACTCCGCGTCTGGAACACAATCGAGGTATATTCGAGGGTTCGAAGTCGGAACATTAATTGCAATGTGAACTGTTCCGGATGGGAAGCATGCACGTCAGCTAAATCAACTCACAAGATTGAGATTATTTTATTTAAATATAGAAGCATTCATTTTAATGTAAAATTGTTGTATTCTTAAATTACACTAGTGAGTAAAATCTGAAAACTATCATATTCCAAGGAGTGTCTCTTGATATAGTTTACTTGACTTGATGCTTATAAACCTCCAATGACGTCATTCTATTGTTTTCCACTGTCCCCTTATTCTATCTTAAAATGTAAACAGACATAAATGTAATATAATATGTCATTAATCCAATATAATTGAAATCAGATTCTAAACTGACACTCGGATATTTCGATACTCGTTGCTCATTTCGAAAAAGAATGTCCAAATGTTCAAGGAACGAAACGAGGTTTGATTTTAATATTAGATTGTCATTAATCAGCACGTTTCTCATTTGCCAAAATAAATTAATTCAACAAACATCGGTTTTGTAAAATTGTACATTTCACAATAGCAAACAGAGAGAAAATAACAATACCTCAAATAACAATAATAATAATAATAATAATAATAGTAATAATAATAATTATCATAATCATAATCATAATCATAATAATAATAATGATAACAATAATAGTAAATAATAATATTGTGCGTACTGCAATACTATAATTTGACAAATAATTTGTCATAACCTGCGTTGAGACACCTGTTTGGTATATAATCTCGGTAAATACTTCATGGAATGAAAAACAAAACAAACAAAAAATCTATTTCATGAATGTGTACGAAGTAAAACCAAAATTCTTAAAATTTTAATCATTAATAAAGATTATGTCTACAAAGTTATCATCAAATATTTTTACTAAATATTATTGTATGCAGAGGGGCGAGGTTAGAAAGAAAGCACAGCGGTGTAGACCGTCGGGTCTGTGAGCGCTTTTGCCTGTTCCGTCTTTTGTTAGTAACCGTAACTACATCCTTAGTCAAAGACTATGTGCATTGCTAAGATCTGAGTTAGGTTACAGAGTTTGGTGTTCGATCCTTTGTTAACACCTCGTGTCATCCCGTGAGACAGGTTACACCGTTTCGTACAGAAGAAGCCATGAGGACGCGATCGGGTTGCACGATAAAATGAACCATCTCAGAACATGGCACATAACAATTGTGGCGAATCAAATGTTACGACACTAATGTTCTCCATTCTCCCATGGGTACAGAGGCTGTTTTCTGAAGGACCGGGATACCACCACGATAGCGTACTTTGAAAACCATTGCCGTCATCGTTTTCCCAGTATATATCCAAGAAGCTCCTCCATTGAAGAGCCAGACTTTAACAGTCACCTTCTGAAAAAGAACTCTTCTGAACTGTTAGTTTTAACGGTAAGCCTGTGAAAAACCGTCCCGTAGCAGTAATGCTCGAATGCACCGTCTGAGGTGGTCGTTAGTCGGGCCGACGAAGTCATTGCAGGTGCCAAATCTTTCTCGCCGGTTGTCTTGCAGTTGTACATCATCACGTACATCGTCTGGGCGTGGACTACATGCAGCCTCTAACAGCGTTGAATCAAACCCATGGCAGTCAATGCATACAACGGCGCTACATGTGACGTGGAACGAGAACTTCCAACGGCTGTCGCAATTCATGGTGATGACGTCTTGGTGTTATCCAAACGAACAGAGCGAATATCCGTGTGGATAATGGAATACGATAATAGTCGGCATGTCTGTGGATACAATGTGAATGCTGCATCGTCTGATAGTCTACTAGGTAATCGATGTAATTTTTCTTCGATCTTATCGAACAAGTACTTCTCATGAAACCCAACGCCAAAGACGAGATCATTTGGGTCGTGATACTTCTTTGTTCTTGATTTGTTGGGGATAGCACAACTTTTATTCTTGTTTTCTGTTCGGGGATAACTTGGCGATCCAATCGGTGGTTTCATCGTTGCGAACGACCTGAACATTATCTGCAGTACCTTCATCGCTTCATCGGTCTTGGACGCCGTCGAGCTTGCTGTTTTTAGGAAAAGATTTGCATTTGCAGATTTGAGTCTCTTGTAAAGGCTTTCCGATAAAGAGACGTTGGAGTACATCGAACACAAATGTTTCTTTAGTTTTGTTAAGACCATATATACATTACACTTTCTGTTTCTTGCACAGTCGGATGCGCACGTTAAATAAGATTTGGTCTTGTACATCGCAGCATCGCATCTACAATTTATACTGATGACAACAAGACCTAAAAATGACCGATCTATGTTCATATTGCACAACCTGGATTGTTCACCCTCAGTCTGAAAGGTTTCAAAACGGCCTATTATGGTGGGTTTTTTTTGTGTGTTTTTGTGTGTGTTTTTTGTGTGGGGGTTTTTGTGTGTGTTTTTTGTGTGTGTTTTTTGTGTGTGTTTTTTTGTGTGTGTTTTTTGTGTGTGTTTTTTTGTGTGTGTTTTTTTGTCTGTTATTATAGTATCGGCACATGAAATCTTAATATATATGGCATTATTTACAATGGAATAGTTTCCAATCAATCGGGGTTATTGGCCCGAGTAGCGTGCTGATGGTCATAACTTCAGCAATGCTTTCTCCCGATACCTGTCTGACACACGCATGGCAGTTTGCTCAGTTCTATTGTCAAAGGTTCATTTATAAGAAGCAGCTGACGGTATAAGGAAAACTGCAACACCTGTGTGTTGCAGTAAACCTGCAAGAACACCGGCTGATACTGATAAACTGTAATATTATAAACCGGGCATCTCACAAGAAATTAAAAATGTTCGAAACATATTTATAATACTAAGGCCACAGTTATTTGAGTCGCTGGTTTACGGATTTTTCTATGATAATTTTGGCTCGGGCGGTCGGAAAAAAATATATATATAAATAATTTGCTATTTGGGGATGTCGGTCGGGTCCAATATAAAAATAATAATAATTGGAGATTATGTATGGTTGGTTAACAGTAAATAAACATAGTTGTTCTAACGTAATCAAATTGGCTTCAAAACCACTACCTGCTGGTCCTTTTTTATGTCCACTGATGGTTTTACGACTTGTTCCGTCACTATTTATTATTATAACTTTCTAAATTCCAGTACACTGTCGGCGGAATATAATAGAAAATAGTTATTTTTATTTTCCAAACTGGAAAACATCGGGTCGGCGGATCCTTAAATCATGGAATCAAATAGCTATGCCCTAATGATGTTTTTTTAATGGGTTTTAATTCCTCAATTCATATAATAATTGATTTTGAATATATTACTCAATCTGTTATTATTAATAATGTTTGTTTTTTTGGTAGGTGGGAAATCTTTTAGTATATATATATTTTTTAAGGTATTATTTATATCAAACAAAACACTATGTAGCGTAATTGATTTATTATTTTTAATATCTGCTGGAAGTTGGCAGTGTATTTTAAAGTATTTTAAATGTTTATGATTTAACTTCATTTACAATTATATTTCGGCCATACGTGTCCCTCGGCCATCTCATCCTACCGAGTACCCATTAAGGGCACAGAGTAAACAGGGGCGAAATTTAGAACTAAGCCACTTGCCTAAAATGACGCCACAGATATTTCACTTAGATTATTGAATACCTATTCTTTAAATTCTATAATGCGTACTATTTTTAAAATGCATATATCCACATCCTATTCCTTGGGAAAACAGCATGTCATAGTAAAGTTAAAAAGTTAAATCGAAATTGTGAAGCAATCTGTAGCATATGGATAATCATGATGCATCGCCACATACATATATTAGATGAAGTACTTGTAAGATATAATACCATGACGTATAGAAATATAATTAATTATAAATAGAATTGTAACGACGTATTTGGGAGAATGTATGATCATGAATAATGTGTTTACAACATCAATGGATAGCACGTGGGGCGAGTTTCATGTCACGGTGAAAATATTTAATAACACATAATTGTTTCAAATTGATACACCAATTCCCTCCACTCTTACGTGGGTACAGATATTGTTTTCAAGAGATTGAGGTTACCCCGATAGTTTACTCTGAAAAGCTTCGCCGTCATTTCGTCTTCAATAAACATCCATAGTTTTCTCCCTTCAAGCGCCAAGCTTTGACAGACACTTTCCGCGTAGAACCGATTGATGTCCCCAGTCTTCACAGTAACCCTAGCAACCTGGGTACCGAAACAGTAGTAAAAGACAGCTCCATTTGGTGTAATCGCCAAGTGGCCAGACGAAGGCAATCCCCGTGCCAGAATCGTCTGTTGTTGGGCCTTATTGCAGCTGGCATCGTACAGCATGGTATACATCGTATGGTCATAGACGAAATACAGTTGCTTCCGCCTCTGAACCAAACACATTGCAGTCAATAAACCTTTCCTGGTCCTCAGCAAAACGTTGGCCTTCTTCATGCTCTTTCCTGCTGATCCATAGAGGCAGACAACGGCGCTACGAGTGCTGTAGAACAGGAACATCTGAAGGCTGTCCAAATTCATGACGATGACGTCTTTAACTCTATTGTGGGCAATGAAACCGGTGTTATCCAAACGAACAGATTGAACCTCCGAGTGGATAATAGAATACGCGTATAGTCGGCATGTGTACGGATTCAATGTGAATGCTACATCGTCTGAAAGTTTACCAGGCAATGGATGGAATTGTCTTTGAATTGTGTCGAACATGGACTTCTGGTTAATTCCAACGCCAAAGACGAGATCCTTTGGGTGATAGGACTTCTTAGTTCCGGATTTGTTGAGGACAGTACACAATTTCTTCTTTCGTTTTCTGACACCAATTCTTATTCGTGAGTGCCTCCTTATATGAACATATGATCTGAATAGTGTCTTCACCACGGTTTCATTGGGTAGGAATGCATTCGAGCTTGAAATTTTAGTGAAGAATCTCCCATGGAGGGATTTGAGTTGTGTAGAAATCTTTCTATATCTGTCAGCGGTAGGATAAATCGTACACGGGTGTTCCTTTGACCTTGTCGAGACCATATACGCCTGGCAGTCTCTGCTTCCTGCGCAGTCAGATGCGCACGCGAAAGGAGATTTGGTCGTGTGCGTGCTATTACCAGCATGTGTACATATTGTACAGATGACAATGACGAGAAATGACCGAGCGAGTTTCATTTTCAGCGGACTGAACAATGTTTTCACAAGCATAAGAAAAAAGTTTAAGAACGGACTGCGCGTTGGATGCGTGCGAATGATCATGACAGCCACTCGTAGAATATATCATTGGGTCTGTCGACACATGAAATCTTAATATATATGGCATTATTTAAAATGCTAAAGTTTCCAATCAATCGGGATTGTCGGATGCATACCGTGATGATGATCGCAATGTTATCGATATTTTCACATACGGTAGTTGTTTTCAGACACGCAGACCGTAATGCTGGCGCAAGGCACTGCATACAATTAAATAATTCCGGTATATTCATCACAAAACAAGTCCATCACACCACCGGGTCTCAAATATGATTGAAGCTCGGGTGGTGATAAGGATACACAACGTAATTCACCCAGTACACATGCAGGCCTTATCCAATTAAACCTAACCACGATAAAAAAAAAATGCTAAAAAAAACAACATAAATAACAAATAAATAGTAAGAAATAAATTGAGCCATTGAGCCTTTTCAGAATTTCATCCAGCTTGAAATACAGATTAAGCCATGTTAGAAGTCCGATACAAGATCACAATTACCTATAGTCATTGAGCCATTTCAGTATTCCACCCAACCTCAAATACAGTTTGAGCCATGTCAGAAGTCACATACAACATCACAATTAACTATAGCCATTGAGCCATTTCAAAATGCCACCAGCCTCAAATACCGTTTGACCCATGTAAGAAGTTCACAATGGCCACAGTCTGTGTGTAGTCTATATACAGACCATATACTCACTCAAAGAACTCCATGGTCGAGGATACCGATTGGTTCGTGTGGTAGGACCTGTTGTTGTAAGTCTCGTTGTGCATCCACGAGACTTCCCAGCAGTCCTTGCTGTTCCAATCGTTGTCGCAGCTCGTCCAAGGCAACAAGCCGGTGAAGGACGAAAACAGGTAAAAGAAGCTCCAGCCGATTATGATGTTGTAGTAGAAGGCTACGATGTATGCCATAAAGCAAGACGCAAACCCGATACCTGCAATAATAAGACTAAAAAACATTAACATTTGACAAATTAAATACTACTTCAACCTACTCCGTAAAAATAACTGATAATATATTTTTATAAACGATTTCACCTATGCTTATCGTTTTTTTTATATAAACATTTAGTTTTATTATTTTAACAAAGAATAATTTCCAAATATCTACAGGTTTCAGATATTCTTCAAGACAAAGATGTTTCATCTCCATAATTCTACTATCCGCTATCATATATCGATATAGCTAAATGCATATGATGCGACAGACGTCTGGATTTCTGGACTAAGACGAATGGCCCCAGATTTCTCAAGCTGTTCTATGATCCGAAACTGGGGCTCCTAAATATATTTGATTGTATTTAATACAAACCACTAAGCCTCATGATCATGTAACTCGACTATTTCCTATAGTAGACTAGTCTTGTACATTCTCATTAACAAAACTTCCGAAATTGACGCTCCTAAATATACTGGGTTGAGTTGCACGCCGCTCTTGTAGTGCTACAATAGTAGTAAGTCCAATTGTAGAGTCTTCTACAATTGGCATTGGGTTGCACGAAGCTCTTGTAGGCTATCTGATTAAGACAGCGCTACAACTATTGTAACGGCAGTTGTAAGTCCCTACAACTATTGTAGCCTACAAGAGCATCGTGCAACTTGACCCTGGAATGTATTTAAAGCAAGCCTCTCACGCATATTTTGCCATTTGTAAATTTTGTCTAAATAATATATACACCAGTATACCTATATTACTTTGTTGAAATTTCACATTCCTATTATGCATGTGACAAAGAAATTCTGTGTTTCAAAATATGTTATTTTCGTTATCAGAGGGACCTTTCATTTGTATATAAATTTAACTGCTACAAGATAACTCTTGTAGTGTATTAATATAATATATGATATAATTGTATAGTATATAACTCTTATATAATTCTTATAGTAAGAAGCGTCCAAGTGGTTAATTTACAGCCTTTCATTTCATTTCATTTTATGGGCAGCAATGACTTCTCTGCAGTGTCCCCATTAGAGACACGATGTCTTTATATCGTCCGTGAGAGAGTTGCTTTAATACAAACCACTTCACAACTATTTACTTTAATGCTAAATCGTAAATACATCCATTGACATAATTAGAGTATCATGATCATTAGTCGACTACTTCCGATCTTGTGCATCCTCTGGAACACGTGGCCATTGCTTTCGTACACCAACCAAGGACGTAGAGCAGTTACTGAGTCTGCTGGGTCTGGTTATCGTTAAGCTCTCTTATCCACTACGAAGCCATAGCGCTCTCGTAAGTGCACGGCCCCCGATGTATAAGAGATCGCTGCGAGAGCGTTATGGTCTAGTATTAGGTAAGAGAGCTTCGTAAAACGACATCCCGGAGGATTGGCTTTGCAGTCATTCCATGTTTTAACATACCTTTAAACAGTGGCACTATTTTCCACACCGTGATGGGGCCCTCTCTGTTGAACTGCCCCATTGATAACTCCATGAAGAATACCGGCATAGCCCCCAGAATTAATACTGCGAAATACGGAGCCAGGAAAGCACCTGCGGACAGAGGAAATAGTTTTAACATATAGATATACATTATCGAGGCTGTTAATGCCACTAATAAATACCACGAAAATAACCTCCTCGAAATTTTTTCCAGGTATACTGTAATAATAGCCTACCGGGTAGAGCCGCCTTCAAGATTCTATCACTTATATCACGACTTGTCAGTTTAGGGGCAGGAGGAAACCGGCAACATCCGTAGTGCTGAATGTTGCAGTCAACCTGCGAGAACCAGCTGGTACTGACGGACCAAGGATGGTAACTGCATTGCCACGGTACAGACAGCGTATCCTAGGTGTCATGATAGCGTCGGAGATGTTACCTTTGCTAACATTGATGCCGAGCCTCCGGGTCGGAAATTGAACCCAAGGTCCTTGGCTCCGATATCCAACGTTCTACAATTGCGCTACCAGCGTATCATTACTACTACTACTACTACTACTACTACTACTACTACTACTACTACTACTACCGGGCGGGTGGTAGCGAAGT
>JAUTBT010002323.1:0-10165 GCA_032361225.1 Lepetodrilus schrolli
GTGTGTGTGTGTGTGTGTGTGTGTGTGTGTGTGTGTGTGTGTGTGTGTGTGTGTGTGTGTGTGTGTGTGTGTGTATCCAAAATTGTATCCATGAGCATTTCTCCTTGTTTTCAACATACAATTAACAATGTTTCTGTTATAATTAAAGAAAGTTTTTTTCTCTCAGAAATAGTAAATATTACTTAATAATATTTCAAGTTTCTTAATAATTTCTGTATTTCTCTGTACAACATGATTGCAATCCAAGCAAAATTCCTTAAAGATGTTTTTTTTCTAAAATAACTGTAAACACGTGCTTCCACATCATGTTCTGTATTTCAGACATTTCTTTACATCACCTGTCACTAGTAAAATATATAGCGTCCAATTGCTGTTTGAGGTAAATTTGTTTACAACATTTAAGTATTTTTGCGCGGAAGTTGGTGCTTCAGATTTAAATGCTTGCAATGTGGCTCTGACGACTCCTGAGTGACTATGTACCAGATTAGTCAGGTAGATCTACACACCAGATGGGTTAGAACTAAGCTTGACTTCCTCCTCTCAAACAGTGCTAAATGGAATTTAACCCTTTGATGTCCACACTGGGACTGCTGGGATTGATACAAGATGAACTGCACCGAGCAGATAAACATAACTAAACTCTTTGGTAGCTATCATCTCTAGATGCACATTGGCCGTCGACCAGTACATGGGATTAATGGACTGTGAAACTAATAAGCATAAAACATTGACTGGCTGATAGCTTACAATGTTAAGTGTATTAGTGTGAAAAGAATGGTACATAAACCATTGATCAAAGTATGAAATTTTGTAGTTCATATATTCAAATAGAAATTAATATGTTTTGAAAGCCACTTTCACCATGTTCAAGATTATGACAGGAGGAAATATAAAAACACCTGTAGTGTATAAAATCTGCAGTAAACCTGTAACCATCATTTGGTACTGATGATGCAAGGGTGGTAACTGCAATGCAGACATTGGGATTTTTTTTTAAAGATATTACACATGATAGAACACAAATAACAAATGGTTTCAATATATCAGTCTTGAATAAAATAAAATATCATATTCTACATATCTTTATATTTTTCAACGCACAAAATTCATGTTTAAATTATATATGTTCTTTTATGTAGAGTGATCCAAATTAATGTTTTACCTGAGGTACAGCCACTTTCATTCCCATCCTCTTGCCTGCTCATAAACATCCTGCCATTCCCTATCAATTACCCAAAGACTCACCACAAATTACATAAAATTCTACACACCCATGTAATGCCATATATTTACTTGCAGTACCTATTACGCCCTCAATAAATAGCAGTGGAAGTCGAAAATCTGGAAGCAATTAAATGCACTTTTACACCAATCTAGCATTGAAACATGAACTACTCCTGGAACATGAACTGCTCCCAGTTAGACATGGATGAGATGCTGTCATGCCAGAACATTACCCCCACGTGTAGGCTGTTCCACATGACCTTACATCACACCAATGCCTACTGCATTCTGCCTACAATTACCATAATTGGGGCCAATGGAAGACTTATCTATGGAGGAAAATATATGCTTTGTTAGAAGACAAGAAGCATCCAATCACTCTGATACCTTGCTAATGCTAATCTACAATCTGGGCACCAAGAAGTATCAGTATAATCACATCATTAATGTCAGTCCTTTTCAACCTCCATTCTATTTGGAGATTTTACAATTATCTTGTCAAGACTGCATGATATACTTCAGTAGCGTGATATGATAGAAAGGCTACTGGTGAACTGAAATAACATAGTTGGACAATATTAAATGTGATATAAATTGCCTGGCCTAATATTAAAGGTGAGATTATTATCTTGTTTTACATTACATCTTGTATTTAGAATTAAGTAAACAATCTTTAAGAATCCCATCAATGGAAGCAAGTTCAGCTATGATAAGAACATAAACAATGTTAGATCCCATATTACAGCTAGACAAAATAAATATTTTATTTATAAAACAGAAAGCAGGACATCATGACATTGCAAGATGATTGTTTACTTAAGATATTTTCCAAGATTTGTCTCATTTACTTGCATTCATATCCTATTTGACATGTTTTGAATGTCAGGCATGAAATGCTTCAAACATTTCTAACCTCCCAACTACTGGAAATGGTTAAAGAAATGTTCTATGGCCTTGATAATTAGCAGATGCACGTTAGTTAGACATCATAGCTTCCAAGCTGTTCCATTAAATATAGTGGCTTCAAATCCTTTAAAGAATTCATCTCTTATAAAAACATCAACAATTTGCTGGATGTGACTCTTGTATCAATCAGAATTCTACAGGCCTTACCGAACTGGAAGACCACGAGAAGAAGCTTGATAGGAAAGCATGAATATTTGGAACTTCACATAGCAAATACTTGATGTAGGTTAGTAATTTGTGAAATAATCATTTCTCACAACATTTTAATGAGCAAATGGTGTTGCTCAAGGTAGGAGAAAAACCCATGACAACTAGAAATGTTTGTAGACAAGATGGAGACAAGCTGGTGCCATGGTAATAAGATCATGATTTGTGGATTCGAACCTGTGTCCAACACTCTACCAACTTTGCCAAAGGGATAACCATGCTGGCTGAGACCAGTACAAGTATTGTATATCACATTCAGCTACATATATTACTATTCATTCCTTAGTCTTTTCCATCAGTGAAGTCAAAGCAAGTCTAGGATAATGACACCAGGTATTTTCAGCTTGATGTCCTTGGAACCTCCAATGTTATTTGAGTTAATCGGGCAGTCACGCACTCTAATTTGTCCTCGGGCCATCCTGGGATAAACTGGGCATTAACTACTAATAAATGGACTTGCCTGCTCCACTTATTCCATTGAAAAGTAAATCTTATTAGACATAGTTTCCACTAGTGCAATTTAACAACTATGTGGAACAAATGCTTAGAAATGTTTTTATGGTGAAATTAGCCGGGAATACTTGTGAAAATGACTGGGGAGATTGGTATGAGGAATGATTCAGAGTTTGAGGATTAGAATCTTTCATTGGCAATTTTGGTTTTAAGAGACTTAATATTTATATATAGGATAACAGTGGAAAGTATTAGTTTCAAATGTTAGCAAAATGTCAAATGGTTGATAAGTAGAATTTGATAAAAATAGTACTCAGTTTAAAAATAATCAGCTTTACCCAGCTAAATTGATCCAAATGAAAAGGAAAGGAACATAATTCACCATCTATGTTTTGTGTTTAACTAACCGTCTCCCTGCTGGATTAGGCACATGCACTGCTCTCTAAGGCATCTCTCATTGTCTCCAGTATGGTAGACTCGGGATGAAAGTAAATAGTTTAAATATAATAAAAATAAATGTATGGCATATTTAGTGTTTATTTGGATAAATTAGTTCTACCTCAATATGAAGACAAGAGCCATCAAGTCTTATAGTTCTATGAAAATCAAAGTGTTTCCTTATTATTCAGCGTGAATACATGGCACATATGCTGGTCATCTGATTGCAAAGGTCACTAGAAATGCCAGGAAGTGTTAATTTGAGTGTGTTTGTCGTTAAACGTGTTGATTCCTAATCAGGAAGGAGAAGGTGATGCTATTTAGCTATGATAATAATATAGCACAACCTAATTTAGAAAATACCTTACCAGACACATATTTAAGCGTAAATCTCTTCTGGTCATATTTATAATCATGTTTGGCTTAATGATCGTTCTTAATTTTTGTTTTAGATCAGCTTTCAAGACTTTCTTTATGTCATGCTTTTTCAGCTAACAGCATCAAGACACATGTAGAACCGAGTTCTGCAGTAAACCTACGAGGACTGGATGATGAACTTAACCTAGACAAAATATTCTGGTTGATGGATGTCTATTCTACATGTATGTACTCTTCTCTTGACCTACACTGTTGTATAACACACCCATCATCTGTTCTTGTGTGCAGCAATGATGGATGATATCATTGGTGTGAATGCAGGGGATTGGTAACACAATCAGAGACTGATAGTGATAATGACAATTCCTGTATCCCTTCTCAGATAGACAGCAGAGGTATGTCATCTTGACCTCATCTCAAATAGGCTTAATACAAAATTACTTTAATCTAGCATAAACTTGGATCAGTGTAGAAATATCCAACACAAGGATTCAAAGATGGCCTCCATCAAGATGGTGGCCTGTACTTAATATGGTCATGACATTCATTTCAAGTCATACAGGTCTCAAGCTTTTTGTTGAACTTAACAAACAAGTATCACCCTACATGCTTAGGATGACATGGAATCTATTTCCAAACATAGACCTTTAGTTAATGTAATAATTCCAATTGTAAACATTTAAGTAATGACTAAAATTGGAAAATAAATTAATGTTTATAACACACTAACCCTCTACTATGCATGTTATAATAGTCTACCTAGACTAATAACAGTTTGCCACACAGCATGTGCAAGCCCAGTTCTCATGGAAACACTTCCAGGATGGATGACATCTGCTGACCCTGTATGATTCTCCAGCACAGTTTGTCTGACTTCTCTGCATGGTTCTCCAGCAGTTTGTCTGACTTCTCTACATGGTTCTCCAGCATAGCTTGTCTGATTTCTCTACGGGAGATTCCTAGCATACATACATTACTGTGGTAGCTGTGGCAGTAATTCAGGAGTCCATGTGTAATATACTCAGATTCACACTACAAGGTTACTGCAAGGTGATATACTATGTCAATAACTGTTGGTTATTTAGTTACAGAACAATTCATTATGGTCATTCATCCGCAGACAGTTTCCATTTCTAGCCATTTAATGCCAACTTAATCATTTTAACCAAGCATTGATACCTTGTGTAAGCAGAATACATATATCTCCAGTGCTTGAAACATCCTATCACATTATCTCAAAATTATAATCTTCCAACCATCGAATTTATATTTCAGGAATAGTATGAAGATATCATGGCACCATTAAGGAAGCATATAAAAACGTAATTTACATGAAGTATACAGCCTCTAACCATACACTGGCCATCAGACAGTGTTATATCCCACATGTGATATGGCCACCCCTTGCCCTAGGATTGACCTCTAGATTATTTGTATACTATTTAACCCTAACAAGCACCTGACATTTTCATCACCTGGACCTTGCTTCAAGCAGCATTTCCTGTGCTATCATTAACCATATATCCATTAGTCATGGCCATTGCAAATTATGGAAATTATTATGAAAAATAATGCATTCTGAGAGCAATAATTGTGCTGCATGACTCATAGTGAAATGATTATGCTACAAATTGAGATCACTAGAAAGTCAGACATCATACAGCAGTTCTTGATTATGTACAATACAGCTGACAACCATCAAGCTGGTAATTATATTCAATGTAATCATAGAAGTATGTTTTATGAAGGCAAGTAGATGACAAAGACCTACTGTACAGTCTTGAAGAAAAGAACAGTTTATTATCTGTACATTTACACATGCAGTGAAGAGTTTTGTCATCTGGATTTACAGAATTAGAATGCAAGATACTACAAAATGTAAATCATGTCCGGACCGATGGAGAATGAACAGAGGAGTTTAATAATGTTACATTCAACTGTGACACATTAATTTATCTACACAGACTAAATTTGATTGGTATACAGTAGAATGTGGTGGTTGTGTAAACAATGGCATGTGTGTGACCTCTCCTTGACTGAATTACACATCAACAATGTCTGGGGAAGCTTGGTTTGTAATCCTGGCATTGGATTGGGTTTGATAATCAAGTACCATTCCAATACTAAGTGACTGCTAGATCATATTCACTAATATATAAACTATAGCTCTCTCACAGTGATCTGCAAGAAAGATAGATAGATACCTCTTATATTGGGATATGAGAGTTTAATGAAAATGTGTCCTTGCAAGCATTTTGGACTAACTAGTCTCAGACCAGCAGCATGTCTGTGCCACAGGCCTATGATGTCCCCAACATGTTGCCTAGATTACTTTTCAGATAAATGCATGGTGGAGGCATCCTTCAACAGGAACTTTGCATCTATCACATCCGCATTACAGCTAGACCATAGACAATCCCAGCAGTAAAACTTATGCCTCAGAAACCATAACCGAAATGCCAGTGAACATGTTGAAATAGGCAACAGAGCAGTTTAATTCTTATATAGATACACCATCTGATATACACAATCTGGTAGCCATACATCATGTGATATGCTGTTTTAATATCAATTCCCACAGAATTTCAATGGGCTTACAACATTATGGACCAAGCTATGGTGAAATACGAACACCACCAGTAGCATGAGTAGGAAGCATGATCTATGCCTGATGTAGACAACACAAGAGGACCGATATTGATATACTGTAGACAAGTTGCACACATATCTACACTGCATGTGCAACTGGCTTTCACTGTTGAGAGGATAGCTGGTTTTTGGGTGGTGTGTGAAATCAGAACCTTCTGTTTATACATGTGAGACTGATGAGTGTATCTAATCCTTGGAGATTATGAGAACACACTGTTACTCAATCTAGGTGTTTTCTGATAACAATGTTCCGTTCACAATTTTAGCAAAACATATTGGTCAGCTACAAGTTCATAACCTTTCCCTACAGATAAATAAGTAGTTTACAACAGTAACCTACATCTGAATTAATATGAAGACAACTACATATAAAACCGTATTTCTCAAGTCATCCATTCATATATAACGCATTCCCTAGTGAATTCCATTTACAGCATCCATGCCATGAGGTGAACATAATGTGTCCGTGTAAAGAAGATAAGCTTCAGCACCCATCCAGGTGCACTTTTCAAGTATGCTTTGAAAAGCAATTGAAAAGCAGTTTATAACAGCCTCTTAGTGGGTATATTTGTTAAACACTCACAGTAGAATTACAAATTACAAACATAATAGAATAATAACATCCTATACATTGACCGACTAGTTCTTCTCAGAAATATTTTAATAGCTAAACCTAAAATAGTTTCATTTTTTCAATATACTACATACACAGAGAATTTTCCCATGAAACATGATAATATCTCCCAGTGTTGCAACAACACAAGACTTCTGACTACAAGCAATCCTCTTTACCAGGAAATGCATCTGTTGTTATTGTAACTCCAAGAATTTGACAGGGTTTGACTTCTCTGTAGCCTATAGGGATTCCAGTGGCATAGGAGAAAGCTGAATGGGTTTCCCATGTCCTGGCCAGTGGAACTGTGCCAAATTACAGTCTACACTCATTAACTCCATGCCTCAGCCTAAGAATGTTCATGGATTCACATTAAAAAACATCTTTAGCAGTTCTTCAATCATACTGCAAGTGTTTCCACAGGACCAAAGAACATCAACCATTCATAGGAATAGCCCCATTAACTTTGTTTGACATCTTCAAAGAAAAAAAAAGATTTTATGGCTTTTTATGAACTAAGAAAAAACGGTTTTAATAAAAGCACATTGTGCAGCAATAATATGACTGAAATTCATATCAATTCACTAAAGAAAATTACTGATTGCTGGCAACCTACAGATATGTTTACATTGAGCCAATTGTAACTAAAATGATGCCCAATCTAAATATGTCTTTGTATACATGTATGTATGTATGGTAGTGAGAAGAAACATATTGTCACTGTTTAACTGTACATATTACATGTACATCATTACCACTAATCAAACATTGTCATAAATTGATATCCTATGGCAGAGCTAGTTGTATATCATAATATAAAGTGTGTTGCACGTTTGTGTACAGAATATATGTAGAATTGTAAGTGAGAATAAACAATGTACAGTATTTGAAGGCAGGTTTACAGAATTATGTAGTGTATTGTAAGTGTGTATAGACAATGTACAGTATTTTTAAGGCAGGTGTACATAATGTATGTAGTATGTTGTAGGTGTGTATAGACAATGTACAGTATTTTTAAGGCAGGTTTACAGAAATATGTAGTGTGTTCTAAGTGTGCATAGACAATGTACAGTATTTTACAGTCAGGTGTATATAATGTATGGAGTATGTTGTAAGTGTGTATAGACAATGTATAGTATTTTACAGTCAGGTGTACATAATGTATGTAGTACGTTGTAAGTGTGTATAGACAATGTATAGTATTTTACAGTCAGGTGTATATAATGTATGTAATATGTTGTAAGTGTGTATAGACTATGTACAGTATTTTACAGTCAGGTGTATATAATGTATGGAGTATGTTGTAGGTGTGTGCACAGACTGTACAGTATGTTTCAGGCAAATGCAAGGTATGTTATACAGAATTCCACCAGACTGAATAGGACCACTGTGAACTGTATACACCAAGCACTTGGTTCCCACTTTATGTCACTTTGGCCACAGGTGTACTTCCCTATTACTTACAGCCAGAAGGGATGCTGTACATGCACATCATTGCTAAGAACATGGAGAATGCTTTAGAGCTTAGTCCATAAAAAGTGGCACCAGTCAGACATAAAAGTGATGTTCTTCTCGACCTTGTGACATTTCCCACACAAAAACTGGTGATGGCTGCGGCAGACAGACAATGGGAATAGTCTGCCAGATGTGCAGGAAAATCTGCTGAGAAAGACAGATCTGGGCCCAGTTCCTCAAAGCCAGTTAGGTGTCCAATTACATTGAAGTGCCATTGCTCCAAAACTCACTTTATTAAACAATAATGGTCACATTAAAAAATAACAATAATTTATCTCAACCTTATCAGAATCATTAAGATAGTCTTTGATGCTTTAAATAAATATTTCAGTAAATAAATCAATGTGAACTACAGTTTCTTCATGTAGCTTCATTCATTACATGCACCTCTCAGCTATATGCACAGAGGAAGACATCTGCTTAGTAATTGCCCTGGTAAGTGAATGGGGTACCAACCATCTGTGCCAATCTATCAGATCTGGGTTTGAATAACGTTTACATGCATGTGCAGTAAGCCATTTGCTGTCTTTCATTAATGACTAATGATTCGGTCTGCCAAATAAACAGACTCTCTTCCTTCTCAGCATTGTAATAATATGCATGTCCCCATCATTTTCAATAGCATTATAATTTCACATAATATAGCTTTTTTCTTCTCCTCTGAAAAGATTTATTACTTCCAGTATATATAGAATTATCCAACTACGAAAGCTGTGAGTAACAAATAGTAACAGTTGGACAATTTCCCAAGATTAATCCAACATTATGAACACATTTGCAGTGCATTAGCTAGTGTAAGCTGCATTAACACAAATATGTACTATGCCAAGAGATCAAAGTAACCTAAAATACATAATTGTATGCTAAGTGTGTCAAAATGTAGGTATTAACTGTTGTAGGTCGATATCAATATCATCACCCAATGACCTACAATGTACATTAATAAAATAATAGAATTAATACAACAGAAAGGTGATAATGTAATAGCCTGCTGCTATTTATAGCCTCTATCCACTAGGTTACTCATAAATATTGCCATGTATTATGTATTGTAAATCATAAATTGTTGGCGTCATTAAAGGTTAGCAACTGTGTATTATCAACCTATTAGCATACAAAAAATTTAACGAGCTCATGCATATTTCAACAACAAAATTAATCGATTTCTACATATAAAGTTTATCTTCAATTGCCAATGTGTTGGTAATGAATAGCATCAACAATAGTTAATTGCACGTGTATATACAGTATATCCTCAGTATTACACATAAAACGTAAATACCTGCTTGGCATGAAAACAGGAAGATCTAAGACCACTAGACCATTCCATTATATTACATAGGTTAATAACTCTAAACATCTAAACAACATAATAATATTAACGAATGAAATGTTAACATCTAAGAGCAACTCGTTAAATTCATTGAAGTTTTATGCTCGCTAACATTTTATGATGTTTATGATGTTAAAACAGATTTAACATCCTGACTTAATATGTACATACTGTACATATTTAATATGTACATACTGTACATATTAAGTCAGGATGTTAAATCTATACACTACAGGCAACCTGTTTTAACATACTGTACTGCACATACATAGATAGTTGATCAAAAGCAGGAAGCATTTTTTATTTTATGTATTGTTTGATTGGGGTTTTAAGTCACTTTCAAGATTCTTTCACTTATATCACGACTTGTCAGTTTAGGGCAGGAGGAA
>JAUTBT010002324.1:0-10165 GCA_032361225.1 Lepetodrilus schrolli
CTGCCCTAAACTGACAAGTCGTGATATAAGTGAAAGAATCTTGAAAGCGACTTAAAACCCCAATAAAAAAATTATAAAAAAATAGAAACGCCATTTTTTAAGCGAAAATACCTACAAAGATTTGTTTAATTACCTTCATTGGCCCCAATTCTTGTGCCATGGTTTTAGTGATCATATCCACAGCAGCTTTTGATGACCCGTACACCACATGGTTTGGCAGCGGACGTTGTGATGCCATACTTGAGATGTTGACAATGACCCCTCCCTTGCCACTGTCTATCATACCCCTGGCAAACACCTGGAACATCAGGAGAACTTGCAACTCATGCAACAAGGGAGCATACATTGTACATAATAATTAATCTATGGGGTGGTGGAGGGCGGTGGTGGTTAATGGTAGGAAGTTGGACTTCGGAGCCAAAGGACCTGGCTTCACTGGGGCCTGGCGTCAATGTATACGAAAGTTAATTTTCTGACGTGATCATGATAGGATGTGCTGTCTGTACTGTGATAATGCAGTTATCGTCCTAGTTCCGTCAGTACCATCCAGTGCTCACAGGTTTACTGCAACATTCAGAGCAATGGATGTTGTGGGTTTCTTTCTGCCATAAAATGACACGGTAGCATGCATTACAAATCTGGAAAGACGAGCCTGATAAGACACAATCAAAACAGACATAATTCAAATGACATAAATTATTTTCTTTCCGATTTGGTTCAATTCCACCCTCACTATAGCAACCATGTCAAGTTTCATAATGGATTAACAATCCAATCAGAATTCAGTTTATCGTGTGAATGGTTCCATTCAGCTCCATTTCACCCATGTTGCCATTGTAACATGGTGATGCTGATCATGGGATTTGAAAATGAGTTGTCTGGAATGTGAGTCGACCTCTCTGCCGAATTAGCCAAAGGGGTGACTCTGTTTCTCGAAGGAACTAAAAATAATGTTCTTACTTGTGACACATTGATGACTGCCTTCACATTGACATCATACACACTGGAAAGGAAGAGATTTACCATGGTATTATATCAACGTCAGCTATAAAATTTCATTACAAAAGTGTACATGTTTGTTGAAAACTATTGAAACCATTGAACATGTTGAAAGAATTCTACTTGATATATCAGGCTGTAAATCAGAAACGTGGTAGCAGGTTTTTGATATTTTATGATTGCTTCATACAATAATTGGGTGTGTGGATGCACCGTTTGGTCTACCCAATGTTCTGGTTTGTGAAACACTCTGCTTGGTCTCCAAAATTCTATGAACAACATTCTATGTGGTCTACAAATGTTCTGTCTGGTGTACTACTGTTCTGTCTAGTCTGTTAATGTTCTTTCTGGTCTACCAACAGTTTGTCTGGTCTAGGAATGTTCTGTCTGGTCTGGCAATATTATGCATCATCGGCCAATGTTCTATATGGTTTGTAAGTACATGTATTCTGTATGGTCTGTCATTGTTCTGTCCATTCTGTCAACATTTTATCAATGTTCTATCTGGTCTTTCTATGTTCTGGGTGGTTTATCAATGCTCTGTATGGTTGGTCAATGTTCTCTCTGGTCTACTTACTAATCACAGTCATCTTTTGTGACTTCCATGAACGTTGCCACGGCAGACACTCCGGCATTGTTTACTAGGAGGTCAACATGACCTACTTTCTCCAGGATCTGTCTGCATCCGTCCCAGTCTCGGAGATCAGCTTGAACTATCTGGATCCCCGGAATCTATGGAAGGAATGATAAAGCATTATGAAATGCATTATGAAATGCATTATGAAATTTATAATAAATATATAATTTACAAATGATTTTCAGAGTTCCATTTTCATGATTTTGCATCTAAAAAACACAACAAAATATCAGATTATAATATATTGGGAATAATATACCATGCATACTGGGAAAACTAATATTAAATTTAAATTGTCATACCTGCTTCTTTAGACTGTCTAAATTCTCTTGTGTTTGAGAAACTGCTATGGTTTCTGCTCCATACTTGCTTAATGCTATTGCAATCGCTCTTCCGATTCCTGTGAAAAATATACCATATTAAGACCATATACAAACCAACACACAAGGACAATTCAAATACATGTATTTATTGACCAGTAAAATATACAATTCTCAATGTCATCAAAGTTTGATGGGACCAAGTACCTTTTGTTTTGTAATTATGTTAATATTGGAACTACAATCTGAAACAACCGCTGACAAAGCCATAGGGATGTGACGTATAATATTAGTGATGCAGGGACCTATCAGTTTTTCTAGCAAGTGTAATGGCTGTAATCTCATCCACATCAACATCCACATACATGAGCATGTCATACAATTGTCCAAGTACCTTGTAGGAAATTATAATTATTTAAAACAATATCTAAAATTCCTAAAAATAGAAACCATGACCAGCTGGGCATCCTTTCACAAAGCTCTTTTATCTGCTAGAGACCGTCACCTTGGCCCTGTTTATGGCGGGGTAGTGATAATGCTTCGCTATATAGCGGCCCTATAAACAGTTGGCCCTATAAACTGATAAAGAGGGCCAACTAAGAGACCATAGCGCTCTCTTTGCAGTGTATTAGCTATAGGAAAAGAGACCGTTATGGTCTCCTAGTGGATAAGAGAGCTTCGTGAAAGCATAGATTATAGTGAACCCGCTTCACCATCATCTATGGTGAAAGGATACCCGGATCTGTTACTGGTGTATTGTTACAGTGTAACTTACACTCAATAATAAAGAACACGGACAAGACCGATTGTCATGCAAATATTTGTGCATAGTTTAGCAGAAATGTGCAAACTACTTCTTGTGTGTTGACTTACCTCGACCAGCACCAGTGACTAAAGCTCTCTTTCCATCAAACTTGATTTCCATGCTTGTTCACGTGGTTTGTTGAGAAACTCTTGTACCATTGAAGTTAAGAAAACATATACTAGTTATGGCATTACACATAACATTTAGATTACATGAATGATTTTAGCTATTCTCACATATGAAGTTTGTATCAAATAGATCATGTCAATTAATATATATTATCAAAACTAGCAAATATTTTCTGAAAAAATTACAATCGCCATCAATTACTGACGTTAAGATTTATTAATATCACTGCTTTCATAGCAGTTGTATTTTGATACTATGCCATCTAGCGGAAAACAAGTCTCCGTTTGGTCATGGCGACGCCAATAACAAATGGTTTTGAGTGAAATTTGATTGAATAACGAGTTAAATAGGCAAAGTATTTCATTTAATTGCATTTTATGTACATCGATATGCTTATCTTACAAAGCATTGCATGTATAATGGTTT
Organism: Lepetodrilus schrolli; assembly: GCA_032361225.1. NCBI lineage: Eukaryota > Metazoa > Mollusca > Gastropoda > Lepetellida > Lepetodrilidae > Lepetodrilus > Lepetodrilus schrolli. The sequence goes on from JAUTBT010002324.1 coordinate 3,317, forward strand.
CGTAAGATAGTATGTATGCATACTTTAGGAAGATCTACCATACGAATCGCCTGTAAAATCTCTAGGTCATCTCTCAAATATATGGGAATCTTGGGATTGCCATTTCATATTCAATGCGAATGTAGTTAGAAATAAATAAATAAATAAAGGTATTTACCAATGAATCCTGTCATGTTACACATGTTAAATGAGATATGTGGACATATGTAATTAAATAAGGATTAATTTCTCCATAGTAAAGTAATGTATTTGTGCAGTTTATCTAAATCGGAAAGATATGTCTTGCTGTAGTTGTCTCTCATCATAACTAGATTGCCACAATATCACTGAAACACACAATAATAACTCACTAAAAGAATATGTTACTTGTAGAACTGATGTACAGTTATCGCTATTAGCTTTAATGGATTTGTTTGAGTAGCACTTTTATTTTCAGTCTTGTAATCCTGGTAAATGTGTGTTCCATGATTTCAGATATGGCCTTCAAGGATATAGATCCGAATCCGTTGCATGATTCCCTCTTGTTCTTGTTCAGTCTGGCCTGGAACCAAATGTACACAATTGCCATCCTGACTATTAATTGGTCATTGGTACTACCAGTACGCTGGTGGTAGATCAACTTACATGCCCACATTCCGTGAAAACAAAGTGCACCGATGTCGGAAATAGCGTTGTTTAATCCTGTATCATATTCCGACTTTGCCGCAAATCTGTCTTCGATTTTGATGTTCTTCTTTAATTTTGCTTGGAAGGCTCGACTACGATTGCCTAGTTTACTCACTGTATCCTTCCTTGCTCTCGATATAAGGGTCAGAGTCGAGATAGAACTGCGGAACTTTATTTAGAATGTAAAGTATTTCCCCCAGTGTGACGCAGGAAAGGATGAGTCGAGGCGTGCGAGATTTGAGAGACTTGATCTGTGTCTCGAGGTTATCCGTACGAGAAAGCGATGATGAAATATTCAGTGATGACGATGATATTAACGGGTTTGAATCAATGTCCATCAGCAGTGATGGCGGAACAGACTGCAACAGACAAAATATTCCTAAAGCGTTCGGGGAGGGAGGGGTGTCTCCGGATTCTGGGATCATCACAAACGAATCGCCATCCGAAGTTGTGACGGGGAAATCCGACCAGAACGTCCCTCTGACGAAATCTCAAAAAAGAGCCAATAAGAATAAGAGGCGGAAGAAGGTCCTTGAGACTTTCCCGACTCGTCACGATCTCCCCAAACCTTCCCCCCTACCCCCGGTCCAACCGGGACCCGAGAAAGCCATGTCGCTGCCATCTTGTAGCATCCCGGAAATGCCCAAACCGAGGCCCAAACGCAGTAACTTCGATGACATGATGTGTTACATTGATGCCACAATAGTCTCTGGCTGGTTGACGAAGGCCAACAACTTCGTAACTGAACTCACCAAGTTCTGTCAGACTGGTGACAACTACGTGCAATTTGCTCACTTCTGGCTAACGGACTTCCCCGATCTCCAGAAAAGGGAAATATTCGAAATGGAATACGCGATCCTTCTCGAAGAGACGACTTTAGCATTTTCGGTTGGGAGAGAGCAGAGGAAAGTCTTGAGGTCGGACATCACTAACTTGGTCACTGCTCTGTACGTGGAGTACCCATCGAAGCTATTGAGTGCTCAGGGCGCCCATCTGTTTCTGGACTACCTGGATGTGTTGTCCTCCGAGAGGGCAGAGCAGTACAAGCACCTGCTGTCTAATGTGAGGTGCTCCACCAAGAACAGGCAGTATGCGCAATGGCTGCTGGCCATGAGGTCCTACGCCCTTGTTAGTGTCTGGAGTGCAATCACAAACTTCTACCGTAACTTGACCGGCAATCGGGCGCCAGTGTCCAAAGTTCAGCTGCCTTCCAGCGTCTGCCGTCTGGACGTCTGCTACCAGAGGATGTACCAGGCCATCAGGTAAGTTCATGTCGGGGAGCTTCATAGGCCATACATTTTACACGCATTCATATATTTCAGTGTTAGCAATTGAGAAAACAAAAAGAGGGTCCTTATCCATAGGCCCAATGTTAATAGTGGGTAAATTGGTATTTGCAGGGGATCCATATAGATATATATACCTTTAACATTACAGATTTTCAAATGAACCCCAGGACCCCCTTCAGGATGCCAAGTTGTATTCTTCATCTGATCTTAAACATTTATTTACCCAGGTTCCTGGGCACCTTAGTTTATCCTTTTTAAGCACGTTAAAGGAAATTCGACTTAATGAAAAGTTTTAATCATACATTGTCCCATCATTATCCTATTTTTTTTCAATGTTCTATGTCTCCACTTATATTTTACTCTTGGTATTTTGACATGATTTTTCATGCTAGTTTTATTTTCTTGAATGTGTAGTTGGTCATTGTATTGTGGTGTAACATTATTGTCATCGCGTATGGGCGAAATATTCCCGCTGCGACGTAAAGCACCAATTCATTCATTCAATTCTGTGTGATGTATTTCCATTGAAATTTCCATGTTAGAAGAGGTTGTGGTAGATTTTGAATGCAGCTCAGAGTCTCTAAGCCCTGATATACCAGTGTCAGAGTATATTTCACATACGAATGTTTTGCTGTTTCAGTTTAGGGTACGTAGATGTCCTTCACTACCTGTTATTGAGAGGACACGTGAAGCCAGAGTATGAAGATTCCCATGGGAGGACACTTATCTTCACTGCTGTCATGCTCAACCAACCAGTTATCGTCCAGTATCTTATCTCCAGGGTAAGATCTCAAGCTGATAAAATCACCCGTAGAGCGACGCTGTGATTGAGGCGTTGTGATGGACGTGATAATAGTGAAGTAATATTCTGAAAACGACTAAGCTGCCAATAACAAAAATGCATCTAATTTTTAAAGTTTATGTAACGTTTAGGAGTCCATTGCAGTATCAGTGAATTATTTTTAAAAAGCAGCTCTAAACAGGGAATAATTATAAAAAATAAATAAAGTACTACATGTATCTGATTTACTAAATTTTGAGATGTATGCTGCTACATGCAATATTTTCGTAGTCTTCTGAATACTCACCGAAAAACGTGAACTTAAATTGGTGAGTTTGACTAGATATATTTAAACCTGGCCTGTTTCGCAATGATATATGTCATAACTTTAAAAGTTACATCATTAGAATTTTTGTATTTAATTTCCCAGACCAATATCGATCCCAATCAGCCAGCGGATACCGGCAATACTCCAATTCATGCCGCGGCAAACAGCGGTCATGTGACCCTGGTCCAGGAACTGCTCAAATGTCACCAGGTCAAGGTCAATGTCACCAACCCTCAGTGCGAGAATGCCACGCCTCTGCACCTCGCTGTCATGCATGGTAGGTTACATTTATATATGATATGGTGCTGGACATTTACTGAGAGTTCGGGGCAAGGCAAATAAAATTAAAGGGACTTCAATAGAATTTAAAGGTGTGAAAAATATCGTCACACTACCTATAATAATAATAACATTGATATTGCACCAAAACCACACTCTAAAGCATACTCATTGCCCTACATAATTACCTCGGTCATTCGATCAGTGTGCTTTCATTTTCCTTCTCAACTCCCTGGGGAGTATACAATCCAAGCTGCCTTTCAAGGCGTTAGAAGATTTATCATTCACATGTCGGTTATTGTTGTTGTATGTATTGTAATATATTGAGCCATATTTGCAAGAATCCATGCTTTTTCAGATCAAATGCTCCACAAAATAATTGAAATAAACATAGCGAAAATGGGTTGATAAGTGATTTGAAAATTGCACGTTTTAACATGGTATTCAATTATTGAAGGTGACGTCACATGTTTTGCATCCCATCAACAACAATTAGTGTAAACAAGTGTGTGCTTTCCATACATTATTATTGTGTCCCAAGTCCCATTTACCATGTTAACAATGTTTTTGTGGGCGGATGATAGCACAATAGTAGAACGTTGGACTTCGGAGCCAAAGGTTTCCGGGTTCAAATTCCGTCCCCGGGTGTCTGGCATCAATATTCGCTAGTTTCCTTTCTGACGTGATATTGATAAGATGCGCTGTTTGTAAAGTGGCAATGCAGTTATCATCCTTGGTCTGTCAGTACCAGGTGGTGCTCGCAGGTTTACTGTAACATTCAGTGCTACGGATGTTGCAGGTTTCCTCCTGCCCTAAACTGACAAGCTGTGATATAAGTGAAAGAATCTTTAAAGCGCTCTAAACCCCAATTTAAAAAAAAAATAAAAATAAATTAAAACAATGTTTTTTTGTAACCATTTAAAAACCAGATTATTTATATTTGCAGGTCACAAGAAGGTTGTGGAAGCATTACTCAAAGTTAAAGCCGACAAATGTGTCAAAATGGGAGATCTCACGCCAGAAGATATTGCCCGAGACTTTGGAAAATTAGAAATTCTGGATTTTTTGCAGAGTTAACGTTGATCCTGTTCATGGCATAAAAATTAGTTTATAGAAACTGAAGTGAAAATTTGGTCTAAGAACTCGTAACTTTTACCCAAAGTTGTTGTAGAAGATGATATTTTTGCAGCATTTATGGAAGTTAATATTATATTAACATGTACATAAACATGGGGAAATGTATTTGCTTGAAGAGGAAATAAGACTTACAAATGGAAAATATCTAATTTTATTTCTCTCATGGAAAAACATAATATATAATATAGAAAATACTTAGAAAAGAAGATATTTATACCTGCTATATAGTATTGTATATTTGCATTCATAAAACAATATAAGTCTTTCAATCGAGGTGAGATAAATATATCCACATTTCAGCCAGTTCAGAGATTTGTTTGATGTGTCATCACATTTTGCGGTTCATCTATTGTTATATTTATTGCACATAAAGTCATTTAACATCTGTAATTTGTCATTAACTTTTAACATCTTAGAACTGATGAAAGGATTTTAGCTGGATATGTATAGTGGCCAGATTTGTTAAAGGTCCATGTAATAAAAAATTTAATTGCAATATGGCCACCACATCACACATTTTGAATTGGTAACTCTATATCTCTTCTATTTAACCATGTTGTACACAATTATAAAATATCGATGTAGCCGCCACGAGGAACGAATATTTCGAATGCAAATGCCATGCCATATTTTACGAGGGCTTCAATAATTAAATGGATTATGAAGCATCCATAAAATTCAATCGTTTATGTTGGCATGCTAAGCCAGAGACACAAAAGTCAGTAAGGTATACATCCAGTTACATTAAAGTGACTTAAACACTATTTTTTTTTATTGTATAAGCCTAACAAACTGATGATCCTACACCACGTACAATGATTTATTTTCTTCCAAATGATCTGTTATCGATAAATCAGCTCATCTTTCGGGCAGTCAGTTTGTTTATTTACATAAATTGGTGGTGAGTTGTGGTGTGTGACCTCTCAACCCTGTATCTCAACCATCTGACCGAGGACCAATTGCAGTATACTCTTCTAACCACGTAACTAACATAGAGGTGAATCCCCATGAATAAGCACCATTTTCAATGCAATCAATTGTTTATCATTGACAAGTAAAAGGATGTATTTTGATGAGTTTGTGTAGCATTTCAAGCCTGAAAGTGCCACATCTGTTTGAGTCACTTTAAGATTTTTTAAAGTATGTCTTCAGGAAATATTGTTAGTGGCAAGATCATCTTTAAATAGGTCAAAGGTTGATAACTGGATAATTACATTCTGATAGAACTATATTTCTCAGACAAATAAGATTTTCTTTTTCCAGATTTTGTTCTAATCTAGAAATATGATTTTCTTCCCTAATTAGTTACCTATATGACATTGGTGTGCACCATTTATGTACACATTCCCTCTGTGTTCACAATAAAATGGAGGTCTGTGGGGGAAAAGTGCAGGTCAGTCTATTTTTAGAATAGAGCACTGTTGCATTGTCATTGGTGATACAGTGTTATATTATTATGGTAGATTTGTTCATATTTTTGCCTAATATGTAATATTATGTACTATTATTTTTTTGGAAAAAAAAAAGGGAAATGTAATATTGCATTCAAAAATGATCCTGCCAATTTTATTTTTTTGCAGAAATCAGACACTGGTTACATTCAGATTTCGAAAGTATATCATAAATACAATACACATTGTTAAGGAGCTGCCAAGTTATTACAACTTGTGTGATATATATTGCAGTCAGTTCATCATCACCACACGGCGATGAAGTTATTTTATCACACTATATCTTTGGGTGTGAACGTTTAAAGTAAGTACACTGTTAATCTGAGTCTGCAGTCAGCAGCTTCTTTAACCTCCTCCCCGCTGAAGGAAACCAGAGATGCCCTAAAGAATTTGCATCCAGCAAGAGAATTCAATGAAGTTCAACACTCTCCCTTACCCCCCTTCAGCACTCGTCACAACCACTGCTATATGGGCATCTCTGGTTGCCTTCAGCTGGAAGAACGTTAACATATTTTGATATTTGGTTATAACTTATATTAATACATTGACAATGTTGTTGCCTAATAAATTTGAAAGTATTCCAAATTTGGATTATACGTCTTTTTAAAATACGGATGGAAATATCGGATATAGTCTTATATAGCTGCGCACAGAACAAAACGGGCGGGTGGTAGCATAGTGGTAGAAGGTTGGACTTCGGAGCCAAAGGAGTCCGGCATCAATGTTCGCGAAAGTGACATTTTTGATGCGATATTGATAGTATGCGCTGTCTGTAGAGTGGCAATGCAGAGTACCATTTGTCTTGTCAGTACCAGCCGGTGCTCGCAGGTTTACTGCAACAATCAGCGCTACGGATGTCGCGGGTTTCCTCCTGCCCTAAACTGACAAGTCGTGATATAAGTGAAAGAATCTTGAAAG
>JAUTBT010002325.1:0-10164 GCA_032361225.1 Lepetodrilus schrolli
CCCCCCCCCCCCCCCGAGTGTACATAACCAGACTCCGCATCAATTGGGGTGTCACCGCCGGTGATATCAAAGGACACCCCCCTCCGTATGTGTTTGAAACGTCGAACGTTTAGGGTGTTCGCAGTGTCTTTGGAAGCCATGTTGATGTGCCTTAAGATAAGGACCAGAGAGAGAGAGAGAGAGAATCAGGGACCGTATTTAATTACTGGAGCATGTTTCCTCTGGGTTTTTTTTGTTAGAATAAAAACCCATTCACCATGCTTTGTCAAAAAGCACTCAATATTTATGTCGTCCACCTTATCTCACGTTTTTCTTGGTTGGCACCATCGGTATAGAATGTGGAATTTATTTTGGCTAAATAAGTCAAATTGATTGTCCGTCCAACACAGACAGAATATCATTTATATCGATAAAATAAAGAATTGTTTAATCATGTGATTGCTTAAATGAACATTTGCATTCAAGATAATATATATTAGTAAAAGAAAAAGAAAATGACTGGCCATCGGGACTCGAAGAGTCAGTGGTCATTTTGTGTGTGGACTAAGGTGGGTTGGTGGTTTCAAACATGACTCAGACACACAAAGTAACAGATTCTATAACTTGATAATAATTTCAAGGGAAATCTGCATATAAATTCGACATCAATTAAAATACAATCCGTTTGACCAACACCCAATAACGTTTATATCAAAAGACTCTTACACTTCAGAATTGGTTCAGATGAAGCTAGGATACAAACACGAGTAGACTGTGTTCTGTGCGTATGTTCTGTGTTCTGTATTTTGTACCTTTGTTCTGTGTTCTGTATTTTGTACCTTTGTTCTGTGTTCTGTATTTTGTACCTATGTTTTGCATTCAAATACACCGAATGACCGTATGTCATCCTCCAAACGATCCAATCCCAGTCTGTCATTGCCACAAGAGTCTCAATTTTATATTGTCATCCATCCAGGTATATAATCGGGATCACATTTGTTCGCCAACAACCCCCCGCATCCCCTTTATTCCAACTCTTGTAAGGCTTTCAGTGTAAATTCTCTTACATACATTGAACATTGTCGTTCCCCTGCGATCACAGCTAGCCCACCTACCACCATCAGCCTCACCGTGGGGGATTGAAACCCGACTCCCATTCGTGTCTGTCACCCTAGTACGTCGTAATAGAAAGGGCGGGATCCCTCAATAGTGTTACTCCGGCGAGCAAACAAACACAACACGGGAAAAATGTCAAGCACAGTTGTAAAAGGGAGGGTTTGGGGTTGCCCTTACATCTTCGGCTTGTCGGAACTATTGCGTTATGGGATATTTATTTGGGTTAGATTACTCGCATGATTATATGCTATAGAGTGAATTTGCGGCTGACACGTGAACAGAGAAATGAATATACTTTTAGTCGGAAGAGATAATGATGTGACGTCAATTTACACTGGTATTAACGATAATTGCCGCGAACAAATGTTAGCGCACGGCGTCGAAAATATCGTTCATGTCGGCGTCGGAAATATCGTTCATGTCAACGTCATTTGGTTTCTTGCGTTAGGAGCGAAACGTACGTCAGACGTCATGCTTGGTGCTGTGGTATATAGAACAGTTGGACGGATATGAGTGACATGGTTGGGGGATGGGGAGTGATATTTTTAACTATATAATGGTATATATATATATATAATTGCCAACTGATGTAATGACTATATACCGTTTCCTAACGATAAGTATTACACTGCAAATACACAGTTTACAAGAAAATACAGTGTCGTGCGGTCTTTTCTAATTCGTAGGATAACGTTTCATTTTACTACAAGATCTCAATCAATGTGCACGAACATTCTCATCTTCCTGGGAAGTCCAGATAGAGGATCGAAAGGTTATAGTTAGATGTCACAGGTCATAACTAATAATACCTTATTATCACATTATAATATATACAACACCATCATACGTTATATCGATCTACACCGCCTTGTTGTGTGTTTTTTGGTTATTTATTTTTAAGTGTGGTTTAGAACCGCTTTCAAGATTCTTTCACGGTTTATCAGTTTATGGCAGGAGGAAACCCGCAACATCCATACCGCTGCATGTTGCAGTAAACCTGCGAGCATCGGCTGGTACTGACTAGACCAAAAATTATAACTGCATTGCCACTCTACAGACAGCCCATCCTATCAATATCGCCTCAGAAAGGTAACTTTCGCGAATATCGATGCCGGGCCCCTTTTGCCTGGAACCTTTGGCTCCGAAGTCCAACGTTCTACCACTGTGCTACCACCCGCCCCACACCGCCTTGTAATAATCTCCTTAGAAATTAGACCATAAAACATTGTTAGTGCCCATAATTCTCACATTTGAAACCGAATCATGCACTACTTTTAACCAACACTCGCGGGTGTCCGATGTCGAACCATCATCTCTGCGGATAGGAATTAGCCCTACGAGCTAAAACACAATATCTGCTTGGTATTTGCAAACGATGATCAGCGGTTTGAATATTGCAATACGTCAATTATGTTGAATTATTAATCCCAATCATCCAAATGCAGCCTCAAGAAACCTAAAACTTTAATAAAGACTTTTGGCTTCTGTTTCCCCTTCGGCTGATGTTTAATAACACAGGCATGGTGTCTGTTTGCGTGCTCAGACCATTATCTGTACCAAGGAAGGCCATTTCGACGTTGCTCCAGGGAATTGAGGATTCTAGCCGGATACCGGTATTGGAACATACCTGGATAAGGAATCAGAGAAGTGTGTTGACAGAAGGTCGCATCCGTCATAAATTAATCTTCTATTTAGGTATCGAGTTTACGCTACAAGGGGAAATAATACTTTATACCGATAATGTATTTATGAAATATGGATAGGATATTTGTTAAGCATAACAAAAACTGATTTTGTTATTGAATATCCTCGTAGCGTTAGATAGAGGAAATTAATTGCTATGATAGATTATCTATAATTTCAGAGGTGTTTGTGCGAAGCAATGGCAACCAGTTACGGAAACCAGTCCGAAGATTGACAGGATCGTAGCGCTACGAGAATCGTAACAACGCTGCAGACTTATATATAGGAAATTCATTATTGCATCAATGGAAGTCTTATCTGAAGTTTTGTGTCATACAAGGTGGGGTTGTACCATATAAACAACATCAACTTACTACTACTACTAATAACAATAATAATAAATAATAATAACAATAGTAATAATAATGAATTTATAGATCGCCGATATATTCCAACATATGCATACAGAACAAACAAGAATTGCAATGATAGGTAACCTTGTTTAGTCTTGGATTACCAAACAAATCAAATACCAGATCATTTGCCATGCTTGTTGATACATTCAATAACATTCAATCTATGGTATGTGTTTGTTCGCTTGTTAATATTTTGCGAGCTTATTTATAACCATATAGTATAGCTCAATTATCTAAAGAAAAATGTATACGGACGAAATAGAAACGAAGATGAAAGGATGAGTAGTTTAGTCTCCATTTACAGTGGCCATTAGTTGACCCCTCTTCACTGAGATTCAAACATGCGATACAAAACTCGCAACTCGCCTTCTCTAGAATCAACGCGTCATCGCCGAATCATTTTCAGACTGCTTCTTTGTTTTCTTTACACTGCCATCTTATCGTTCTGTTTTCGTTCACCCAGTCACTAATGAGAAGTTTATAATCTGGTCGTGTCAAAGTGGAGTATATTTGTGTTTTAAAACTCCGTAAAGAAAATAGCATCTTGCCGTCATGCGAGCGGCTTCCGTCGATCGGTCGGGGTGTGAAGGTCGTTCGTTGCAAGAATTCACCATGTGGTTATTTTGCAAGTTTATGGGGGTTACACTACTTAAATCGCCTCATTAACAAAACACGGTGTATCAGCGTGTCAGCGGGTGGGCTACACCTCTTGCAGGAGGAGCGGGGATGTTGAAACACGACCCTAGGTATTCAATATGGCTACACTTCTCACTGTCAACGGGGTTTGTTTTCTCTGTAAACATAAAAATTTAGACGTACGGCATCACGTTTCGAAGCGGCCATTTTTGTTTTAACTAGGGGCGAACAAATACGAAAACGTTACAATATTAGTTGAAAAAGTATCGCCTAAAGCATTATATCGGTGTGTGCATATCCTTTGTCGCGCTGTAAATTCGCAAATGAAATAATAACACAACTTTAATTCGGCGGAGGAATACAATGCAACCTTGTTACACATGTTTAGATAACTACGCTCTCCCACTACAGTTTAAAGGCTTTTGAGCCCATGATCAGGAACCAGGTGAAAAATCATGCTAAAATATTAACTTCTCCCGTCATATACTACTCATGTATTGATAAATTTATGTTTATGTTTCCTAATAATAACACCACTGAATATTATAAATTCAGACTTCCTGTCACCACTGGTGCAACGGGTTCAATCTATAACAAAGAAATCACAATTAGAAAAGAAAACTACATTTATCTTAAATCAAGTTCAATTTGCGCCCATATTTCTTTGATATAAACGGAAATTGATTCTCCAAGTCAATTGGACGACACCCTGTAGGTAGAACTATGTTTTGACAATCAAAACCCAAATAACATAAAAATTCTTTATCTTTTGATGTCCCCGGAAACAAAACAAAAGCTAAAACAATTCATAACATTCCGTCAGAGAGCAATTCTGGCGTCGACGTGAGGTTATGCATGGGATACGAAGCAATCTACCAATTATGAGATGGTCAATTTGCGCTGGGATAAGTACTCAGCGTTTCACGTGGTGTTTTATGCTGATAAGGATGGATAAGGAAGCCATCTACCTTATGAAATCCATCCTTATTATCAGTCTTGCACAAACAAATAAGCAACCTGCTCATTAGCTCTTACACACGTCGAAGGAGGCTTCACGCCTCGCCGGTGATGTGAACCAAATGCGTCCCGTCAAAACATTTTGTCCATTTCTACACACACATGTGGTCAGCGAAGGCCAACGATGCGTCGCATTGTGGATATCTCGACACATCTCAGCGTGTTCCTGTAATTCCTTAGATTAGACTGTAAGCCAGTTTTGCCTCGAATCCACAAGCATATATAGACGTATCAAATGTTGCGTCACTTGAGTATACAGACTGTTGACGTACTCGAAGGGAGGTAATTTGTGGTGTGAACGGAACTCTTTGGTGTGTCGAAAGTGTGATTTCCGTTTCCTTTTCATGCAGTGTGGCTTTGAGAGCGATGACACCGTTATTATCAGATGGTATTGAGTACGAAGGTGTTCGTATGCGTTTGACGTGTCATCAATGGCTGCCGTTATTATATCGTGTCATTATATATGGAAAGTGATGGCATCTTGTTGACAAGATAGAACCGTTTAGCTCACAGGGTAAATGCATCTGAGGTCACGCACACATGCGTGCGCATGCGCATCTGAAAATTACCTCACATTAAAATATATGAAACTAATGTACACCGAACAAATTGCACGTAAAAAAAAAACACCATATATTTATTGTTCCTTGAATTTACTTGCAATACCAATTTCTAAATAATTCTATTATTTGATTTCCACACTGTGGATCCAATATTGAAACATGCTAACCATTCTAAGTAAGTAGCGACAACGGCAAAACTATTCTCAGGTAAGTCTATAACATCAATGATACTTTGAACCATGAAGATCACATTTAAAGACTTTCGAATCCACTTTAGCTGACTAAAATATAACAATTACAAAGTTTACGCTGCTAACAATACCTCATTCAGAAAGGGACACTCTTCTAAGGGTTTCTTCTGCATCATCGGATTCTGCTGTTCATGCCCGTGTAATCTTGCAAGCCCTTTAAGAAAAGACATGGTAAAAAAATGCGAAATCGTTCAATCGTCGTTTTCTGGAAGAAAGCGCCACCACGTTTAGCCTTTGTACCGTACTCAGTGAAAATCAACTTTAGATTCCGTGCAAATCGAATTTTACCCATTCTAATCAAGAACATGGTCAAACCCTATTTGATTAGCTTTCCTTATATAATTGCATCTTTCCCCATCCTTTATCAGTTATTAAATCGCTCATTGTTTCTGACTCGCTATTACACGGTGTCTGACAAACAAAACGTCAATATGACGTCGACATATTCGACGTCTAAATAATGCTAAGCAAAGAGTCATCTCCCTTCGAGGTGACCCTACGTTAAACGGTCTTTGTTCGAGCCGCCCGGCCCAATCTGGTACTTCCATGCGTTATTCGAGTCGGGAGCAAGTGGCCTCATTCCTTACCCAATCAACGCGGTAGCAAGGTAAAGAGCGCTAACACCCCGGATGAAACTGCAAATTGGAGGGCTCAAACCCACGATTCACACACATTGACCGTAATACTATTAGCGACTGATATTGAAATTGCTAAATACTCTATCTGCCGCCGTAATTACGTTTGGCGTTTTCCATTTAGCGCTGATAGCAGCAGAATCCGAATTAGTCTCGGGACGTCTAATTTATAGCTGCAAGGACTTGGGGACGATCTCAGCGTGAAAGGCCTTAACGCTGGTCCTTAATGGTAAATCACATGTTCCTCTTAACACATCGTATACGGTGATACTTGCAACTCTGTCTAGTGCCCCTGGTATCGGTGGCAGTCACATGAAAGTTAGCCGTATAGATTGAAAAACATGAAATCAAATTTTCCGGTCCTCGAACAAGGCTGCCTTTTGATCCAGGACTCGGTGCTGTTCGTTTAGACTTCCCGATAAACAAGATTACACGCTGGGACCAAATCGATTTACACTTGACAAAACGTCTTCGTCGGTCAAATACTCCTTACCAAATTTGATTTGTAGTTTACCTGCCCGGGGCTAGACGTGAAAGCAAGCCTCCTTAGCTAGGAATTCGGCTTCTCCGACGGGCAGCGAGAAGTTAATTTAGCAGCAAAAACTATCCACCTGCCTTCTTGGAGGCTGGGAGAATACGACCGACTCGGAAAAAAATGACCACATGGGAATGAATCGATATCAAGACCTGACTGTTTTGTTCAAACTACGAAAACACGGTAGAATAATTTTAATTTGATATGATCGTTTTCAACGTGTCAATCAAACATACGTTTCGATCATATATACGGCATACTGTATTACAACTTGCAACTTTTTTTTTTTAATATTGCAAAGCGCATGCACACAGATCGTAGCTACAGTTATATTCAAGAATATGCTCTGTTATTTAATTTATAGCATGGTCATCATGTTAAGCCCGATTTTGAAGAAATAAATCCATAATAATGATGAGAACAGGATCGAACTAACCGAATGGAACCTAGTAGCCATGTTAACCTCGCACTGAGTCATACACAGACGGATGACGCTGACCGCAGCAGTTACATGAAAACGATGTGTTTTTAAAACACCTGTAGTTATTCGACCTCATTTGTCGATATTCCAGACGTAACCATTTCAATTAATGACCATTATGGTATGAGAAGCGTGGTTCAAAAGAATACGACCAACATAGGTCTGGAACCAAGATTTATTTTCGTATACATCTCACTGAGAGCGCTTCTAATTGGGAATCAGCAAAAACCTGAGCTATCAGACATATGTGGCATACTTTTGAAGCCTAGAGATTGTTTATGAAACGGCGTCTGCTTCAGTTCCAAAAGTACGAAACTATGTCTACGGGAGTTCCGAGAATCATAGGCAGGGACGTGTTACCAAACGTGACGTAATGCCAGACGCTTCACGTCCTAGTTCATTCTGTCTTATCCCACAAGGCATTGTCGTCTGGTGCTCCCAGTGAGTCTTGATCTTCTGCGTGACAGCGCTTGATTTGGCTAAGCAAGAACAAGCCGTCTTTCACTAATGACTTGTGTAAATGCGACGAGAATTATCTCCCTTCCCAAGGGAGTCCCGTCAAGGAAGCAAAGACAGCCGCTCACCTATTATCCTCAAACCCGAATAAGTCTCAAGGAAAGCAGAAAACTCACGTCTAGACATGGAACCCCGCGTATTTCGGAAGGGAGACAACCCTCACCTAAGAGGAAGTAACTGCGCTAATTATCCAACATTTCCTCACTGCTGTCTTACCATGAATTTGACATAATACAGAGACTTTATTACCCCAAGGAACGCTGGTATCGGCGGCGTTGGTAATTACAAGCATATCACGTCGCACACGACGGACGTTGCAGCGGTGAAGGCGTAGTTTCATACCAACCTTGGTGGCTTCCTGCAATTATCCGACGTGGATAGACCGCACGACACCTTGTGCGCCGCGGAAGAGACACTGCCAAGATAGACAACGGATAAACGGATACGAAGGACCTTTTAACAAGCTGGTGCCACTGTTGGACAAATTAATACGAGAATGTCTCATGGGCTGCGTTTCGCAAAAGGGTCGTTCCGGTAGTCCGGGCCTAAATCGAGGTCTGCGTCATTTCCTGCTATAGTAAAAGGCACGGCGTACTCCCTGATTTACGTCAGGACTACAGTACGACCAGTTCGTAGTACGCAGGCTAGACGTGAGAATGTCAGAGGTGTGTTTCTGCGTTTCTGGAGGTTGTCAATTCTGAAAGCTATCTCTGATTTAGGCCTGGACTATAATACGACTAGTTCGTGAAACGTGGGCTAGACGTGAGATATGTCGAAGGTGTGTTTATGCGTTACGGGAGGTTGTCAATTCTGAAAGCTATCTCCTATTTTTATTTTACTTCTTTTCTTTTTAATGTTACACGAAAGGAACAGTTAGAACAATGTTTTAACTTGATATCCGCTTTCATTGATTTTTCACTCCAGGGATTAGTTTTAGATCCAGAATTAAAACTACACGAGGAAGCGTGTTTACGGGAAATTGGAAGCTTTCAATTTTATTTTTATTCTTTACTTCAATGTATTTATTGAGAATAAATGTATGCTACTTTTTCTGTTTCAAATACTGTGCATTTAAATGCCATCAATGTATTATGATAGAAATCATGCTACATGTCAACTATCGGAAGTTATGACTAGCTACGAAGGCGGCTCTTTAAAGAGACAGCACTATGTCTAGTGAAAGTACAGGAACGAATACAGTAAATGAACGATCTGGTTATAATGGGATGAGAACTTTCAATAACTAAGCATTAATATAAAAGCGCCGCTACTGGCACATGCGACCCATGGATGTCAACGGCGAACTGGCATCCAGCCCATTTATAAAATGTTCACATTATTACAACATAATGAAGCATACAGTAGCACACATACAAACACATGGATGTTCGCATGGTTAAATCTCCATGACGTGCTCCTTTGTGACACTAAACAACGTCTCATATCAGAGGAGTGTAGTATACTGTCGGATGTCATCTCCTTCGCGTAGATTACTTCTTTACACGACGGTTAATCGGTTGTTAAGGGAGTGGAAGTCTCATCCGACTAAGACAATTTGAATAAGGTGGCATTGTTCGCGCTAGTCTGCCAGAAAGGGAACATCTACTTCTACTACTCCTATCTGGCGAAGTGACAAGATACGTGTCACTGTTTGTATACTGAATGCTTATGTGACACCTTCTGCATGATCACGTGACACCTTGCTCAAGGATGATCATGATACCCGACGTTCTGAAGGCTTTGGATGGGTGTGTGGAAATCACGAGCAGTAATTTGGAAGAATTATCAATTTTGTCACATTGTCATCCTCTAAAACGTGGGTCAAGTGCTTCGTTATAGGAGATGTAGCGTATAGAGCATTCACTGAATCTGGGTCTAGAGGATGTAACATCACATACTGAACGTTCTTGATATAACCCACACGAACGAACGGTAAATGTCATTGCAAGAGTATGTGTATACACGCTTCGTCTTCTGGATTACATAGGGTTATATTAAGGGAAAGCTTAGAGATGTAACCCTTCATTGCTACCAACAGTCGAATTCAACGACCTTGTGGAGATGGAATAGGTTTTAAATTTCTACATGTAGCACTTGAGATGTCAAGGTAGAAGCAAATATGTCAAGTCTTGAAAACCTTGAAAACCTATACACTATAATGCCATCAAATTTAGCAATGACTACATGTATATGAAAATGGTAAGATAAGAGATAAACTATTATATTCAATATAGATTTTTTGTTGTTGTTGGTATTGGTGTTTTAAGTCGCTTTCAAGATTATTTCACTTATATCACGACTTGTCAGTTTAGGGCAGGAGGAAACCCGCAACATCC
>JAUTBT010002326.1:0-10164 GCA_032361225.1 Lepetodrilus schrolli
TATTTAGGAGCTCCTAAACCAGTCCTAAAAGTTATCACCTCGTAACAAGTGTTTCACGACGACGTCACAAGTCTTATTCCTTCTTAAATTGACATCTAACTTAGGAGGTGATAAACTGGGTCATATAGTTAGGAGCTCCTAAATTTAGGATGTCGTTGTGAAACGGGGGCCTGACCTTTATTACTATGACATAGATCTATGGTAAAGTACACGTTTATGTAGGTATAAAGCCCCGTGTTTCCAAGATGGAATGGTAAATGATAAGATCACTTCACACGCATTAAGTATGCTATTTGTTAGCCTGTTTAATTCATATACAAACAATATGCCAAAAATTACCATAAAAATGTGATGCCACAAAAAACAGATAACCCTTTCATGAAGCTCTCGTATCCACAATATTATATGTAACAAAGAGATCGTAGATCACTCAAACGTGGTATTCTTCTCGCTGATCACTACGAGAGAGCTGCATAGTCTCTTAGTGGATACGGGAGCTTCATGAAATGTTGCCAGAAGCATCCGTATAATCTAACCTATTAATGAAGCTCTCGTCGGTGGCAACACGTGCAGGAACGATGTGATTTGATTGACAGCTTGCTGTGTTCAACATTCCAAGAGGATGATAAGATAAGATGTTAGGAGCGAGTCGTTCTAGCGTATAGAGCCAACGCCGACGTGTTTCCTGATCTACCTACCACTATCGGCAGACGATAAGTAAAACTACATTCTCCAAAGTCCCAGTTTAGAGAGTTGAAAGGGATGTCGCTGGAGAACTAACGATTTCACATGTAACTGCCTATTCATCTACTAATGAGAATAATTAATAAACTATCATAGAGGCTTTTTTGGTTAGTTTAATTGTTGGTGCGTGGCAAAGATATACGTACCCGCGCGCGCGTGTGTGTGTGTGCGCTCGTGTGTCAGTGTAGAGATAAGAGGAGAGGAGGGATCGAAATGTAGAGAAAGAATTTCGATCTGGGACAGTATAAACAGCAAAGAGAACAGGGTGACAGTAGCATATATACATGTATTTAAAGATTTATTCCAGTAGACACAAATTTACATCATAAACATAGACATAGATATGGTACGTAAATATGACATCAATATATAGAGAACATCCCCGTGACTGTGTACAGGTTTATCACCCATTTTCATGTTTCCGACACGGTGAGCGAGTTTCCAACTGCGCTACTATGGCTCCGTGACCCATGACGTCAGCTGAACAGAGAGGGATATCTACCAGATCTACATCATTAGAAACCATGCAGTGTCTAACTAGGCAGCCACGTATAGGCTACGTATACATTGTACATATTTCAGAGAGAAATGTAGAGTGTGTATGTCACCTTGATATTGTGAGTTTAATGTGAACCCATTTTCTGTGTAGGTCTATATATTATCGACATAGGCCTATGTACATACTGGTCTTCGTCATAGTTGCAGATACAGTATACAAATTGTATACAGTTACCATATCATATTGCATAGTACAAAGCCACGTAAACATATAGTTAGTTTCCTTTATAATCAATTTAGTAGAATATCATGAAATGCCATTTAATAAAACTAGGCATATATGTGAACGTGTAATAGTATGTATACCATAACCAACAATATTTAGAATGAAAGCTATTCGGAATGATTAATTGAACATAATTTCACCATTAATATTTGATTAATAAAATGGAACCCTACACGATGGAGTTCTGTATACAACTGCCTTACGCAAAATAGCTACACACACATGGCATAGAAGATATAACCATTACGTTAACACTTCTGCGTTTGATATCGAATGATGTCTCGAGGGTTTCACCGGGGAAAGTGTCAATTTACATGTGATATAAAACTGGCTCAGATAAGCAATAATACATTTACTGCTAAACAAAACACAGTCTTCCGGAAATTTACTATTGGCTATGATACATTATTTTGGTAATATGTACGTATACTGTACACACGCACACGACGGGGGGGGGGGGGGGCGAGAGAGAGAGAGAGAGAGAGAGAGAGAGAGAGAGAGAGAGAGAGAGAGAGAGCGAGAGAGAGAGAGAAGGCATGATAATGAAGAAATAGAAACAGAAGATGAGTGAGTGAGTGAATTATTGTTTTACGTCACAGCGGGAATCTTTCACCCATACGTGACGAGGAATGATCAATTATTAAATAAATGAGTTAAAAATAAATTGCAGAATGAAAGACATGATCGAGAATAAAGAATGATATGCTAACTGTTGATGAAATGGAATAAATAGTATGAATGCAATAGAATTAAGTATGCAGAAGTGGACGAATAAAACTTATGATACAGACCAATTTCTTATAAAAACGATACGATGAGATGCCCAGGAACCTGGGTGAATAAATGAGTTGCAAAGTCCACACAAGATATGCTTGACCGAGAAGAAGAAGAAGAAGAAGAAGAAGAAGAATTAATACGAGGCAGGTCATAGACATATATGTCAGATGTGTCATATGACATATGTCAGATAGACATATGTAGAGCCCACATACAGTATATACACCAAGCTATCACATTTCGATGTAGGCAGTTACGCGCGGGGTGTTACAGGCTATACTTGTCCAATGTCTGCAGTTCCAGCTCAGCATCTGAGGAACAGATCAACATTCTTGAAGAAGCCAGCCACATCAACGAACAGTGATCACTGCATTCACGCTCCTTGAACATATTTATATACACTAGCAGTCAGGCAGGTGCTCGTCTAAATAGGATACGGCAGTATCATTACATGGGTATTATTTGTTTCATTTCCACAATAACAATAATATATAGGCTTACTTAGGATGCTCTCCTATCTTTGATATGGATGTAGGTAGGCTACTTAGTATGTATATCATCCAATCCTGGAGCAGTAGAGGTTTCTCAAAGAAAACCACAATGATATGAACAAGCTGGTGGATTATAGTTTGCAAATAGATTAATTTGTTATCGAAAAAAAGAAAGATTTGTTTACGCACAAACAAATGTTGCGTCTATTTATTAATAAACTAAAGTCATGAATACTTGGTAGGCCATTTATCGTGTTTATAGATAATAAAAATAATAAATAAATAAAATTACTGTATAATCAGATAATTAATTATGATAGCTTTCCGCTGGAAGAACATGGTCTAATTAATTAGTTGTTTCTGCATATCCAATTTCAAAATAACTCACCATTGCTAATGTGAAAGAGTAAACACATGTTATATTCATGAGTAAACACACCCACAAAAGTTAATACCAATCAACCCACACACACAGCGAGGAAAGATGAAGCAACTTTCAAGTCTCGCACGCACCTGCGAGAATTCAGCGAGATCAATGCGGCCATCTTGTCGACTTCCTAGATGTATGAGGTGCAACTAGAGCGAATGTCGGCAGCATCGCCACGCTAGCTGATCACCATAACCTTTATCGCTGTGAGTGCATGTGGTACTGATATGTTCAGATTTATTGTCGTTGTTTTAGAGGCGTCTAGTCCCGTATTTTGCTATTTTGACACTGTTGACAGCCGGCAAAACAGACGAAGTTCGTGAACTGCCAGATTTGTATTGATTGTTGTACAACATATAATATGGATGTTGATGTATACTTGTTTTACGGTATACTTCTGAAGTATTCGTCCAAAAACTAGGTTTTTGTTTCATTTGCTTGATATTTTCCTTCCTTATTATGTATTGTTTTAACATCTTACGTCTTACTATTCCATGCATAATTATTGTTTTGATGAACAGATGAAAGCTTTACAAATAATATTACTAACATCGAAAGAAATATATTAAATGACTATATTTTTCAAATTTCATTTGATATTTATCGCTAAATATGCATTATTTCAATAATATATTAATCATGTTCGTATAACATATTTAGAATAATGTTGTCTGAGTACCATTCTGGCCAGTAGATGATTAGTCATCAATAAGTAGTTGTGAGGGAAGTAGTACGACATGCATGTATTGAGTCACCAGCGACATAAACTACAAAGGATGGTTAGACATGATTATGTCAATACTACTTCATGGAATGCCGTGCAACAGTTCTGCCATACGCAAGTAATGCAACAATATGTATATTTATTCTGCAAATATTATATTATCTGTAAGGTTTCATGTAAACATAGACTTTATGTCTCAATCTTTGGGATAATATTTGCCATAAACATGGAGATTATCATGACTCACTGATTTGTGTTGGGATACACGCATTGTGCAATATTATGAAGCATAAATATGTGGTTTATTTGTAATAAGTAGTTATGTAGGTAGTAGGTACACAAATGTAGTATGACTCCCGATACCTTCCTATAAACTCCACACATATTGCAATCCAGGGATCTTCTTGTAAGTTGTATCATTTTTATGATTGCTACCTGTCTTGGTCCCAACCAGTAGATGTACTTAAGATCATCATATTCATTTAGCTCAATCAACGTCTCCATGTAGTGAAGAGCAGAAGCAGTATAGAGAGGATTGTACTGTCTAATTGGAAACGAGGCTAGCTTGACTAAGCCACTACTAGCTACCAACTAATTAATCCAAATAATAAAACCCCATAATACCTCTTCCTTCCACATATGCATGCACACACACACACACACACACATACATACACACACACACACACACACCTTTCCCTTTCTGTTAATAAAACATTGCATGCTTTTCACCCAAAAGCATGGTGCAGCACTGAGATTTTGGTTGTATAATTATCTAGTTATAAAAGTCTGCATGGTCTAGTGTAGTAGACATGGTAGACTATTAGTCGTTTGTGAGATCAAGGACACATTTCATCTAACCAATAATTAAGATTCTGCTGATTGTTTGAGCATGGTTAACGGTGTGTAATCCCTGTAAAAATTAAATATAAATGACCTAATGTGAAAACACCATTCTTTGTCAATCTGCTATCAACAAACTGCAAATACAGCCATTATGTGATCGATTCTAGCATGGCAATTCTCATTCTTAGACATGTTACTCAGTTAGACTTTAGCTCAAGCGGTCCTATGTTACCATTGAGGGGGAAATCAATTATAACTCTATTACACTTTTGCCTGTTTGATTGAGCTTCAGAGGAATGTGTCATCGTACATTGATCCCGGTCTTTACACAGACTCGGGCCTAGACTCACCGGTGAAGTTACTCTGCTGTTATTGGATTGCACTCAAAACGTCTGAAATTGCATTTGTTCTTACAATGATCAGAACATGTAAGGAGCCAATGAATAAACACCTGTCAGATGTAACTGGTTACAAGTTTGTCCTTGCAATACAGATGCTGTAATGTCCGCTATGATATCTTAGATCTGGCTGTGAAGCTGTGACACTCTTGAGCCTATTCATTGTGTTTCTTGAAGTAAATTTCTGTGGATTGTTACTGAAATTAGAAAGTAAATTGAAATAAAACAGCAGAATTTTAGATTTAATTCAAATCATTAATTAAAAGCAATATTGGTGTCCTATTTTCCTCATTTCACAGCAAATCTAACCATTACAAGAGTAAACAGCAGGCTTTATATGTTTAATTGAATTGATGACATTTTGATTTATCAGTTAAGTGCATAGATATTGGTCAAATATGCTATCATGAAAGGGACATCATATTTTTAGTTCTTAAAAAAAGTGTTATTTGTCATAATCTTTTGTTATTAAAAGAACAAATTGTATACATAAATAGGAAGAAGAAAGTTTTCTATGTATATATAGTGTATGAATATTACCTGTTGATGATTATTTCTGTTTATTCCTTGACCGAGCCAAAATGTGAGCAATTCAAAAGAAATTGCCAGCACTTAATTGCTTTTCTATATGTTAATAGTATTCTACTTTCTGTGACACCCTTTAATATGTTAATAGTCATAACATGTTGATTGCTCTGTGTCAGAAGCACATGACTTAATATCCCATTATCATAATTACCACAGCTTGTTAACACTATCAGACATTCCTGTCGACTGCATAGATGCTTAATTAGTATTATAATAACAGCGGGTGGTAGCGCAGTGGTAGAACATTGGACTTCGGAGCCAATGGTTACAGGTTCAAATCCCGCCCAGGGGTCCTGGCATCAATGTTCGCGAAATTTACCTTTATCTGTGAATCGGCAATGCAGTTATCATCCTTGGTCTTGTCAGTACCAACCAGTGCTCGCAGGTTTACTGCAACATTCAGCGCTACGGGTGTTGCAGGATTCTTACTAAACTAACAAGCCGTGATATAAGTGAAAGAATCCTGAAAGGGCTCTAATCCCTCTAATTTAAAAAAAAGGTATTACAATTACTATAGCTTGTTTGACCCTCTCCATACTGGATTGGGCACATACACAGCTCTTTATGGCATTTCTAGTTGCTTTCCACATGGAGAGGGTTAAATATGGGTTAAATTACTAAATACCTTTCTGAATATATTTGAACTTTTTAATAAAAATTTTCTTTTCTTTCTGATATCAAGTTTTGAGTTGGTGCTGTGTATAGTAACTAGAGAACTTCCAATTTAACTCTCTTAATGCTGGAGGCAACCAGAGATGCCATAAAAAGCAATGCCTATGTCTAATCTAGCATGGAGCGAGTTAATAGTACATTCACTGTAAAATATTGATATGTCTTTACTGACAGTGATGCCCTCCCTTTGTTGTACTGAAATGGAACAGAATTGACTGGGTTTTTCTTCAGGTGGACCAAACCAAGACATATTTGGGTTTGCTATGTCTGAAGACCGAGACAAGCCACCAGCACCTCCAATTAGACTAGAAAGTGCCAGGTAACAATAATAATAGTAGTAATAATAGTAGATCTGATAGTGTGCACATTCAATACTGTAGGTACTAGGTGGATATACAATATCGGAACCTCGGAATGTATCGGAATGTCTATCATTGTTGTTATTGTTATGCAATGACAAAATGACCTACTTCTAATTGGTGACCGTGTACCTTGCTCTCTGGCTACATTCAATATCATCTTCTGAAACTATTGCCATGGCCATTGTATGCTTAAAACATTCATCTATGGCCCTAGGTATCATGTTCACAAAGCTCTCGTATCTATTACGATACCATAAGCACTCGTAATGATGTCATATATGTGGCCAGGTGATCGGGCAATTAAGAGAGTGCTATGGTCTCTTAGTGCATATGAGAGATTCGAGAAACAACACCCTGGGAGGTTTGATCACGATACCCTGGGAGGTATGATCACGATACCCTGGGAGGTATGATCATCTAGAACTCTGTTCTGTAGTGCGAAACGATGCCGTGTTTTCTAAAAGCATAGACCTAGTCCAATCCAAGCCTGTGAATGTGGACATATTTTCACTCTTTATTTCATCATGTCCACAATATAGGCATGTATATAAATGTCGCCTTTTTATTATTTTTCATCCGTGACATTCAGATGAAAACTGAACAAAGTGGTCCATATTACTTTTATTTGCCATGCTGCCCTTTGATGGATATGGGAAATAATCATTTGTTTCAGAAGATGATCGCATACAAGTGAACCATTGTTATGTTAATGTTATGTAATTGCCAAAATTATCAATATAGTCGTCGTATAATTATTGTGATAGTAATACTGCGAATAATCAAGACGTCACTAATAGTTTCAATTTTTATGATTACAATCTTAGTTTTGTACATTTTAAGCAACTCATAAGTGTATGGTAATGTCATGATATGTTAATATTTAATAATATATATTATATAGTATTTAATATTTAGTAATGAATAATTGTTCAAACTGTTGTGTGATTGTAAATACTGTATCTGCAATTTTCTGATTTGTAGCATTTCTCTTTTTTTTTTAGAGAACCATCCATGCCTCAAGAATACAAGCCGCTCCCTAAGGAGCCAGAAGAAAGAAAGAAAATGAAGACTCCTAAAGGTTAGCTGGTTGTTCTGTCATTCCATATATATTTTTCATATTAGAGTTTTTCTTTATTGTTATATAGTGAATTTTTTTTCTACTGTAAGCATCGTCATGTATGGGTGAAAGATTCCCACTGTGATGTAAAACAATAATTCACTCACTCACTACTGTACACATGAAAAAGTATGTGAAATATTCAATTTGAGTAAAATAAAAATAAAATTAAAAAAACCATTAAAAATATTATTTATAACTAATAAAGTATGCTACACTTCTTGGAAAAGCTGAACACGATTGCATCAATTTGGTAAATATTCTTTAAAGAGATATTAACTAGAACTGAACCATAATAGTATACATGTGATGTGATGTGTAATGAACAGGAATAGATGTTGTACCTGAATGATTTGATGATGCATGATATTCCCGTCGTCGTGTATGGATGAAAGATTCCCGCTGTGATGTAAAACAATAATTCTCTCGCCAGGCCTCAAAGCTAGAATATTTTCCAAGGAGCCATTTGCCTCCTGACGAACCAGAAACACTTAAAATAAGTGAAATGCTGGTCGCCAAATGCAAAGTTAGGTCGCCATTGCTCCCAAATTAGTCGCTAAATCGGGCCCTGCTCACTCACCCCGACAGTCTCTAGTGTGGACCTCGTCACTGTGGTAGTATATTCCACTCCATCCTCCCTGATGTACCAGATCGTGTTTATAGCTATTGCTGTGAAGTTCAATTGTGTGGTGCTATGATTTCCTTCCTGTCTGCATGTTACCAGTGTGGTGAAAATGTTTCCTTTTATGTATAATGTATCTCAAAACTTGATATATAATTTATGAAGTATTATACAGGATTTCAAAATTTTCATCGGAACCTGAGTATTTAATATCACAAACTGTTTATTAACTAAAGATTGTAGGGCATGTGCAAGTCTTCATAAACAAATGGAATAATAAAATGATTAATATATTGTGTACTAATAAGGTTATTAATATTTTGAGTATTATTTGGAAAAAGAATACAAAATCCAACATGTGTTCATGCATTGTGAAGCGCACCAAGTTTTGAATATAATATTATTTCTGCAATTGTTTTTCAATAGGTTCTTAGTTGATTAATTGTGGTAACATGCAAAAAGAAAGGCTAACTGAAATCTCAAGTATCAATGGTACATGTAATGAAATGTAATCAATTACATGTTACCATTCTGTCTGAGATTTCTATTACTGCTTGTATCAAAGATGCATGTACAAGTCACGTGACTAGTAACCGCAACATGACACGGATGCCGCCTGGCAATGTGACGTATCACTTTCATCTCGGCCACAATTACTAGTCAATTACGGGTCAATTAGTCATAGTATGGGAGAAACAATGACGAACACATGCTGGAGTATGCACAATTGTAGAAGTATGCTAGGAAATGTCAAAAGTCTGACTGCTAATCTAA
Organism: Lepetodrilus schrolli; assembly: GCA_032361225.1. Taxonomy (NCBI): domain Eukaryota; kingdom Metazoa; phylum Mollusca; class Gastropoda; order Lepetellida; family Lepetodrilidae; genus Lepetodrilus; species Lepetodrilus schrolli. Next base: position 9,327 of record JAUTBT010002326.1, read on the forward strand.
AGCTAAGAAGTGGTGAGTTTGTGGCAATGGTGGAACATTTGTAATCTGGTTGAAGAAGTATTACGAGGCTTTACTATACAGTAGCAATAATCTCTCTGGCATTACTCAGTAACTGCCAATTGCATCCATTGAATGGTATTCATATTCTGTATTCATATTTTGTATTTAGCAAGAGTAAATCAATATGATCAATATGTTTTCTAGATTTGATAGATGCTTTAAAAAATATATGCATACTCTCTGATTATATTACGATTAGAATAAATTTATGTTTTTTTTAAAAGTGTAATATTTTTCATTCAAAAACGGAATGATAACTATGATAGCATGGTTTGCCATACTTTGCCATCCAATACATAGCTCAGACCAAATATCTGGTTCTGTGTTGTTTTGCATTATCGCTTGTCTGCACATCTTTCAGGAAACAAAGTTACAAAGCAGAAAGAAAATGAAAAACCTGTCATATCGGCGCCTTCCAACTTTGAACACACAGTTCACGTGGGCTTTGACGCTCATACTGGGGAATTTACAGTAAGTTTGTCTTTTTTTGTACTGACTATTCCAAGAAAATTCTGCATCATTCACCTTAAATCAAATTCATATTTAACAGAATCCGCTCAGTGGTAGAACGTTGGACTTCGGAGCCAAAGGATCCAGGTTCAAGGGGGCCCGGTATCAATGTTCGCGAAAGTTTCTGATGCGGTATTGATAGGAGGCACTGTCTGTAGAGTGGCAATGCAGTTATCACCCTTGGTCTTGTTAGTACCAGCAGGTGCTCGCAGGTTTACTGCAACATTCAGCGCTACGGATGTTGTGGGTTTCCTCCTGCCCTAAACTG
>JAUTBT010002327.1:0-10164 GCA_032361225.1 Lepetodrilus schrolli
GCCCCCGGGGCGGGATTTGAACCTGGAACCTTTGGCTCCGAAGTCCAACTGTTCTACCTCTGCGCTACCACCCGCCCTTAAACGTAGGTAGTGTCAATTATAGCTGATAATTATAAATGTTTGATTACAGTTATGGCATATTGTTATTGAAAATGCATAGGCGTACTACTACAAGCATATAACTATATACTACGTACGTCCACAGGGTACCATTTGGCACCTGAAATGTAATATTACTGGAACTCGTACAGAATCATCATTAACCCTTTAAGGCCCGATGACTGATAAATCAGTTGAAAATGCCACTCTAATAGATAAAGGGTTAATAGAAAGCATTCAATAATATTTACAATGTTCTCAAAATAATATTTTAATAAAAAAAAGTATTTGTCATGCATTATTGTTTGAATCATGTGTAAACACAAGCTCTATTTACACACGATTCAAACTATATGGTCGATATGCAAAATGAATGCGGCAGAGCGATGTTTTACCTTCACTAGTTAATCGCGTCTCGTGTGCAAAGAGCAATGTTAAACAGCATTGTTTTTCCTATGGATTTGTGGGACATTTGGTTCGTGAAAACATGCATTCTTGCAAAAGAAGTGGGTAGGTATAATGAATGAACAATAATAATAACCATTATAGGTAAATGCATGATGTAGGCTATATTTATCACACTCTCTACATTCTTTACGAGCCGCTTTGAATACAAAACAGCTCTCATTATTATTATTATTATTATTATTATTATTATTATTATTATTAATATTATTACCATCACTATTAATACTGCTATTATTATTCGTAGTATATAGTAGTAGTAATAGTAGTAATAGTACTAGTATTAGTAGTGGTAGTAGTAGAGTAGTAGTAGTAGTAGTAGTAGTAATAGTAGTAATAGTAGTAGTAGTAGTAGTAGTAGTAGTAGTAGTAGTGTAGTAGCTTATTAATATTTATATTATTGACGCCTGGTGAAAATTATATTCAATATCTAGTTTACTAATTTAGCCTGGTGACCAGGAATCGTGATCTCTTCACACACCAATGTCATCGATTGCGGTTAGATTGGGATATCGAAACCAGTCAAGTGCAAAGCTGACATGATAAACTAGTGATCATGACTCTAACACCATCCAACGATAACTGATCTAGTAGCACGAACCCAGTCAGTGCTTTCTTCTCTCTCTCTATCTCTTCCCTATATCTATCTCTGTCCCCTCCCCTCTCTCTGTCTCTCTCTTTCCTCTGTGTCTGTCTGTCTCTCTCTCCTCTCTCTCTCTCTCTCTCTCTCTCTCTCTCTCTCCCTCTCTGTGTCTTTCTCTCTGTGTGTATGTGTGTCTCTCTCTCGCTGTCTCTCTCTTTCTTTCTTTCTCTCTCGCCCCTCTCCCGCTCTATATCTCTATTTATGTGTCTCTCTGTGTGTGTCTCTCTGTGTCTCTATCTCTTTGTTTCTATCTCCCCTCTCGCCCCTCTCTCTCTCCCTCTCTCTCTCCCTCTCTCTCTCCCTCTCTCTCTCCCTCTCTCTCTCTCTATCTCCCTCCCTCTCTCTCTCTCTCTCTCTCTCTCTCTCTGTCCCCCTCTAACTCCTTCCCTCCCTTCCTTGCACCTGTGTCTGATTCGTATACGAAAATCATTTATCGCGCTTCCTATATAGTTTTCTTGAATCTGTAACCATTATTGCATCGTACATATTGTGCATTGCATCTTAATATGCCTTTTTTTCTGTCTACGTGAAAGTATAGTCGCCCTACGCGTTAACATAACCCATGTATTCATGTCTCGTCACAAACACATTGTTTAGTCGTTTCATGGCGTTTAATCCGTTCTCTTCTGTTGTAATCTGAGGTCATTTCTTGTTGCCGACGGCTGGGAACAAAAAGGTTAACCATGTCCTAACTATTTATGTGCAACTACATGATTATTATAATAACAAACTCGCGGCAATGTTATCGTGTGTCAATCTGAACATCGCATCGAATATGTTATTTAGACACAATTTACAAATGGCAAAATATCCGTGAGAGAGTTGCTTTAAGGAATACGTGTTTTGAAGGTAAATGCATTGAAAGGAGGGTAATTAGTAATAAAGGTAGAAGCTTAGTTCATTTGAAAACGAGGTCGGAACATTTTTCTAAATAAATTCGACGAATTTAGGTTTATGGTGTACATGTTATAGTGTCACACATCAGAATAAAAACTTACCGATGTCCAACGAGGATCGATGTATTTTTCTTCGGTCGATGCTATGCTATTATTACAATGCTATTTGGATCCTAGCATATTGGGAAATTTGTCTGTGAGTTATTATGATCCGTAATATTCAGGGAGTCTTAGAATATCAGGGTAGCTTTCCGACTGAATTTCCTTCTATATGGAACAATTTCAATTTGCCAACAGGTCATGCCAGTGCATTAACCCTCTCTCAGCTGGATTAGGCACATATGCTGCTCTTTAGAGCATCTACGGTTGTCTACAACATGGAGAGGGTTAATGTACTAACATGTTAATAGCATATTTATGCTTTGCCATAATGAATATTCCATAACCAATGGACAATGGCATTTGGAGAAGGACAAGACGAGTATAGACTAATGACGTCTATATAAAATTGTGGGTTGAACAGGAACAGATCTAGCGCAATGAATAGGACATAACGCCGCTAGGACAAGTGGGTATTTAGAAGGATGTGAATAGGACAAGGGCATAGCAAGGACAGTTCAAATGTGCAACCACATGGCATGAACAGGACAGTCTCGATCTAGGGCAAAGAGCTAGTGCATTGACGGAACATATTTTAGAGCCAATAGAGGCAGGACCTAGGGCAAACGTACAAGGAGCTGGACAGGACAAGTGCTAAGGCAAGTATAGAACATGAACTCGAACAGAACACGAATTAGGGCAAACGTACACGGAGCTGGATAGAACAAGACCAAGGGCAAATATAGGACATGAACTCGAACAAATACAGAACAAGAATTAGGGTAAACGTACACGGAGCTGTACAGGACAAGAGCTAGGGCAAGTATAGGAGATGAACTCGAACAAATACAGGACAAGAATTAGGGCAAACGTACAAGGAGCTGGGCAGGACAAGAGCTAGCGCAAGTATAGGAGATGAACTCGAACAAATACAGGACAAGACTTAGGGCAAACGTACAAGGAGCTGGACAGGACAAGCGCTAGGGCAAGTATAGGAGATGAACTCGAACAAATACAGGACAAGAGTTAGGGCAAATAATTGAGATTTACTAGGATATATGAAGGACAAGAGTTGGAGAAAATGCAGGAAAATACCACAGGACAATGACAAGACAACACCTAGGACAAGCACAGGACAAAGGCTATGGGCAATACAAGAAACTAGCTAGGACAGGATAACAGGATAGAGCTAGAGTAAGAAGTCGTTATTTTCGAGGTAATGCAGGCGTATATGACGAGCTCGTGAACTTGACCCACATGCCAACCAATCAGATTTGATTATTTGTAAACGTTTAGCTCCTCCCGGGTAGGGTGGTATTTTAGCAAGTTATATACCCTATAAGTGCACCCAAATTCCCGGATCCGGTGAGTCCGCAATTCCTGGAAATAGATCTGACCCTATAGGTCCGCACTACAAACCCTTGCGATTTGAAGGAGTCATCAGTGTCATGCAACTCCGTCGATTTGCGTCAATCATACAATACATCCAACACTTATAACCTCGAGTGTTCCCATGCCGAGTCGAAACCTATTAATTAGGGCGAATAAGCTCATCTTTAGCCCACGTGTGCATAGCCTGCGTCATCGATTTGCATCCGTCACGATACTATTATGGGCGAGGAAACAAATCCAAGCAAAAGAGTATACATGGAACAACGGTAGAGTACCAGTAAAACCACTGTAGATCTTCTACAGCCATTGAAAGTCTTGCTACAGACGTTTGGATTTGCATTACACAAAGTGATGTCTCGCTACTTCGTGTGATTCGCACACTGGTCCTTTATTCTGCATATACAGTGTATAATCTAATAATTAAGAAACATAACGGATCTCTGCCTCCGTGGGCCCCAAGATATTTTAACGTCATACCCAAAAACCTTTAACGGTAAAATATTCCTGTACTTGTATAACGACCTACGGCCGGCTGATGTTTACATGTATGATAATGTCGACACCCTATACAGCGCTACATCTACGTTAAAGATGCCAGATCATACTTGCATAAGGAATAATTGTCACTATCGGGGTTATTGCATATTCTGAAAGAACAATCTTTCCCCGACATGTGAAAGGTTTTTCAAATTGTGACGTCACAGGTTTCTGTGTACACAGATCCCCCTCATAGAAACCAAGATATGCATTCACATTGGTAGTGTTTTTTTTTCTTTCTACTAGCCGGTTAAATTACCGCGTAAGAACAACAATTGAGCTCATGATACATTACACTGTCTCTCTGGTTAATCTATTGACAAGTGGATGTTGATCCGTGGCAGAGAATAATATTGACAGCTGTGATTTATTTTTCTCGGTTTGTGATGTGAGCTGTTTTCGTCGATCTATTGATCGACATGTGCATGATGAAAAAAAACGACATCTTACAACTCCGAGTTTGGATTTTATCTGTGATAGGGCAGTGTACAGGGCCTAAACGGTTCCATAAAACAGACCCGGCACGCGCCTATGCTGGACTGCCTCGGATTCAAGATCGTCCTCTCCGACTTCCGCGCGAATAGTCTATATTTAGAACAATGCACTGTTGGGAAAGATCTCCTTTGCATTGTTGATACAGTCTTTTACAGTTTTGAGAGGTTTTTTTTCATATTTTGTATTATTAATTAAAAATAAAAAAATAAAAACATATATATAAAATACTAGCAAGTATGATTTTGCCTCTTTAAAGATTCACAATATTATAGTGCCATCACAACTGTAACAAGCGTCGTCTTCTGCTTCCTCACAGAGGGTGATCAACGAAACCCAAGCAGGCCATGACCATTATTATTATTCGTACAGTAATAGTAGTGGTAGTAGTAGTAGTAGTAGTAGTAGTAGTAGTAGTAGTAGTAGTAGTAGTAGTAGTAGTAGTAGTAGTTTAAATAGAATAGTTGCACATATAACTGAACATTCGATTCGAACGTTTCCGTGGTAAAATAGTAAATTGTCTATTAATTATGTATCGATGATATTATAAACGGTCAACGTAAGAGACACCATTTGTATCCACATCTTGGCACACGGATCAACTACTTGTATATCTCCTTGTATGTATAGAGGATATTCTGTCATTCGGAAATACCATTAAATCATGTCATATGAAGGTAAGGCTCAACATATTTCAAAATAGCCAGGCACCAATGTCAAAATTTACATTGAAAGCAGGGGTGGAATTAACGCCTGCCGCGGGCCAATGCTATTTAAAACCATTGTCGGGCATGCTAACTTTATTTCTGTGATGCCCTTTTGGCCATCTTGATTTTCAACAATAATAATAATAATAATAATAATAATATAATAATGTTCGTGTCCAATAATCAGGTCAACTACTACATGTAGTTAAGAGGTCAACTACTACGTGTAGTTAAGAGGTCAACTACTACATGTAGTTAAGAGGTCAACTACATGTAGTTAATACTGTATGCGTAGAAATAATTGTCTGAAGAAAAACAGATTATAATGGCATTGATAACATGTTGATTATTGTTGTAAGCATGTATTATAGATAGTTTACTTCTATTCAGTCTAAGAGTGTGTTCTTGCACTACAAAGAAATATCCGTGTATTAATAATTTACTTGCGTATGCTGGTAGCCTTGGAGATTTTCGTAGCTCTCAAACATTCGGATCTGCAGTTTCAAATGTATATCTCATCGATCCTGAATGACGAATGAAGCCGAATACATGTGTATTTGATCAGTCTACATCTGACGAACATTTATTCAAATGCCATAAGGATATCAACTATTTGTGAAATTGATCATGTAAGATTATATACTTCTTCCGAGTCTTCCTATCGTCAAGACAGTCATTACGTCACTATTTGGCTATCATGGTTGAGCTAAATATAGCACATTAACGTATATATAATACTTAACGCTTATTACTGCATCAGCAACATGGAACAAGCAGAAGGATATTTATGTACACTTCGATGCGATTCGTACATCTGTCTATCTGTTTTGATTTAAGGCTAAACACTATAATACAAATTAAAGGTAGTTATATAGCCTTTTTTTTAAAAACACACACACACACACAAAATATGTTCTCATCTAATTGAGTTATTTTTTAAACAAAGAATAGGAAATTGTTTGCAGAATGGACGTAAATGATATAATGAGATATATACAATAATTCATAATCTAGCCAATTGCTTAACCCCATTTACAACCATTGTTTGTTTTTCTCTATTAGTTTTAATAAGTATGTTCATGTTTCATTAACTGCATGTTTCGACATTTGTAATGTAAAGCACATTTGAACATACTTTGTAAGTTACATCCATGTGGTATGGTAGTAAAAAGAACATATTACTAAAACTGTTGGAATCAATACACACTAGATACGTATGATGTGTACATAAGCCTGACGTGTAGTTCCTACACGCATTAACCGTGTGTACTACTTCTCTGTATCATGTTAAATGATTTATGAGAATAAATTATGTTCTGTTCCGTTCTGTCTGTCAAATTTAGATTGGTTTCTACACTGCTAAAAATACGAATGGTCATGGCTAATGGAAACGAACGTGGAAAAGCTATTATTAAAAGTATATCTATTATACTAGTACAGTGTATGTAAACAGCCTAATGGTGATTAATTGCATAGTCTGTGTCCCGGATCCAGATAATTATATTTCGATATTATTTTGTTGTTAAACCCATGGCCACTTTATTCAGTTTATGCCATAAAACACGTGTATGTACAATTACGATGCTCTTTTATACGAAACGGCTGCAAATCTAAGGTTGTAGCATCTCTAGCCTTAGCGATAGACTGTATCATTGATGTGCTTGGAGTTAACGTTACCTTACAGTTGCACCGCATCGTACATGAGAACCTATAACCCGTAATATGGGCTCCGTAGGCAGGGAACGGGATCTGATGGAATAACACTATTAATAACAACAACAAAAAGTATGTGACGAGTATGTCACCCTTCTTCACCCTTCTTCGTCCTTCTTCGCCAATGTGTACACAGTCGCTTGACGACCACACACCAGAGCCCTCCTGGGTAAAACTACGTAACTCTAACGTAATCTGAACTCAAACCTGGGCACAGGTGTAGTCTATTGTATAGTCTATGGTGTAGTCTAAGGTTGGAGATAAAGCTACCTTAGAGTGAAGCCAATTCGTACATGAGTGCCCTGTTCATAAGCAAGTCCGTATTTATATATCTTGAACGCTGTAGGCCTCTGGGCATATAAATCAACATGTGATGTCAACTCGACATGTCACGGTCGAGTAACTAGGCTTATGTTTCACAACAGTGTCGTACGTATTATCCTGGCATAAATGGAACGTTAAAAGCATAGCGTATTAATGCCCACAGTACGGGGACGGTATGCAAGAGCTCTCCTGTGCGAAACGGCGTAGCTATAGTACTATAATATGGTAAATTTAACTCCAACCGTTATAGCCGTAGACTACACCATTGGTTAGAGTGGAAGTTAGGTTGCCTTAGAGTTATGGCGTCTTATACAGCGTTCAAAGAAAACTGAATGCATTGTCAAGATGTAATACAATCTTCATATATATACCAGTAACATGTACGCCCATACCCATCGTGATACCTCAACCCTTCCAGTACTGCAATAACAATGAGCAATACTGTGTAAATGTAAAGTCACATTATATTGCCACACCCTCAAAACTCTGTTCCTAGAGCCTTTAATATTTGTTATTGTTATTCATGTTCGATGTATGGTTTTCCGCATCATTTATGTAAATATGATTTTTCATAAACGTGAGGACACTATTAAGTCTATTTAATTGCTATTGTATTACCTTTTAACAAAATTTACTGTAGTGAAACAGGTTTGTACGTATTTCAGTTAACGACGTATTTCACTAAACTTATATCATGTCACTTGCTTAATACCGTGTCCTATTTATAGAGAGATAGGGAAACCCACTGTACAGTGAAAATGGTTTCCTGCTTTGAAGAAAGTTGACCTCAACTATTTGCATATACTTATACACCTAGACCAATCGCATATCAAATTGAGTAAATTTACATTTTATACGAACTGAAACCTTGATAGGAGAAGTTTTATTGGATGAGCATCTGGCACTGGTTTAGAACATGTGTTTTCAGGCATGTGCACAGCGGAAGTGCATGTACACTCTGCAGAGAGTTTTTATTTTATTTACATTCGTGGCATATTTGCCTTATATTATGTAAATTGATACCAATGTGTATCTTGAAGGCAATTGTGACTATTCAAGTTGAACAATAAGTGTTTATAGTAATATATTTTGTTCTGTGTGGTTTTGCATGACGTATTGTATACAAGCATGTATGCCATTGATATAGACATGGGTATATATACCGTACAATATTGTAATGATTAAATTAAACATAAATTAAGAACTAAGATCACATAAGGCAGGAAGACATACTAGTCAACGTATACTGCTCAATTAGCAGTTCATGAGCACAGCTTATCTAGTACTGTATTTTCGTATACTTGGTAATACCTAGCAGCTTTAGTATGCACATTTATATACGTACTTATCCAGAATAACTGCTCAAATGCGCTTTTGGGGACATTACTGAACGTCACTAAAGAAGTGAGTTTTTAGTTTTGTCTTGAAAGTGCACTCATAACACACATGTGCCACCAAGCTGATTTCTCTGGGGCAAACCCTATTAACGGTCTCTCCTTGTCTCTTCACGACTATACGGCAACTACGGAATACAATTACTTTTAAATAACATTTAATTGTATCGGAGTTACTACGTAATGATAACGTATAGTACAAATTGAATCACTGGCCTATTCTCAGCTTTAGTGAAGTCAACAAATACACGCTTGAGGAATCTGACGACATTCTTCTGCTAATGCATCTGCATATAAAATAACATAAAGCAAACTCTGTGTGTCCAAAAACGGTTAATGACCCTTAATTAATTATATTGATTATATATTTTAGTAATGGTTTGTCATTTTAAGATCCATATGTTAAGGGATCTGCTTCAATTTAGTGCATAGCTTGATAGTGTTTATCAATTTTACCTGAAAGTTTCACATTCAACCATTCCGATTTCGTATTATTCGTTGTAGTAACTATCTGAATAAATCGTTCATTTGGCAATTTTAAAATAAAATAAATGAAGAAGGTATTGTAATGGGTTGTACATCATCATTCTATTTAACGTGGTGTATGAAATATAGATAAACATGTGTGGGCAGTGTTGCGAGTCCACTGAAATGTGTATACATACTTGATATGTATGTCAGAGCTGTTCAGGGGAAACCCCATGAACATTGTGACCCCATTTTGTAAATATAGGCCCATTACAACCGTACTAATGTGAGTCTTACTTACGTTGATCGTCTCGCTTGAGTGAAAGTACGTGTATATCTCCTTATGCTAATTTAAAATGGGTTAATGTGGTCATCTGTGTTTTAGCTGTCTTAGACACACACAATAACAAAGAGGTATCGATATTATCGATTACTACGTACAGTTTATCTATGTGGGGATTTTTTTAAAGCATACACATACCGAAACATGTGTTTCCTATTGTCTTAAGAAAATGGCCGATGACTGTTTCGACTCGGCATGCTCTTTGAGTGTACAGCTTGTTCTACGATAGCTAGAAGGCCAGTTACACCGGAATAATCCATTGCATTATGGTCTGAATTGATATTACTAAAGATAAATTTCGTGTTTGGCGTATTCGCATTTATACTCGTAAATTTCTCATTTCTTCACTATAGGATGTGTAGGGTTGCTGAACAAAAACGTATACGTAATCTAAAATCATATGTCTAAGAGGTTGGATATACCTCTATTCAATGTCAAGGTCAATTTCCAACATAACTATGTAAAGATATACTCGATTGGTTACGTATTCGGGTCGTACTTTACCGATGTAGAAATAACGTAGAGTTTTGCCGTGTGACGTTATGCTCAGAGTGGTCACTTGACATGTCTAATGTATAATAGGTGCGCAGAT
>JAUTBT010002328.1:0-10163 GCA_032361225.1 Lepetodrilus schrolli
TGCAAACTGCATGTGTAAATATACCAATTAGATTGACATCGATTTCAGATATAGAGTATAGTGACCCGGTCGAACTCTTCCAAGTTCACAGAGGCATCTGGGTAATATGATAATGAGTTGGTGACGTAGAAACCAAAACAACAACACTGACATTAATATAGAGAAAATGTTAAATACAATTTTAAAGGTCTACTGCACAAGTTGCAGATGGTACATAGCCAGTACCTACTGGGGCTTGGGTCTGTTTTCACGAAAATATAAAGCAAACTCGGCTCTGACAACCGTCTGATTTATGAATTGAAAAATGAAATGAAGGTATATTTAAATGAACACGACTATAGTACATTTAAATGTTTAGCGTTTATAAGTTTGCTTACACAAAATATTTTTTAAATTGAGGTCGAGAAAGGATTTAAGTTAACAAACCATACGGCATTAAATTTTTATTTTATTTTCAATTAATATAAAGATAAAAACGAAATATGAAAACATGGAAAATCGGTGGGACATATACTTGTGTTGTGCCAAATCCAATGTAAATACTTTCTGGTAAAATACGTTTGACCTTGAAATATGTCACCAAACCGTGATTGTATGCCTTTAAATGACAGCCGATAATAAATATGTCTGATAGTTTTACTTAATTATTTTGTTTCCACCATATGATATCAGTTATCAGGATATCGGATATTTATTTACTTACTTACTTATATTTATATTATATATTATATTATATATACTTATATTTATCAATCATCAGTGATTACGGCCACTTTGATGTAAGCGTATATACAATCTTTGCATTGATATTTCATATAAATATATAATGCTGGAGCAGAGGTCACTCTGGACTGAACTATATTTAATTTAGCTTTAGTATCTATTACGAATAGTTTTATACAGTTAATGATTTGCTAACTCTCTCTAACCAATTGTGAAAGCGAACAAAATAGTCAACTTTCTCACGGGAATACAAATCAGCTTACACATTGCAGTAGATCGTTCACAGAGATCAGGAAATTAAACATTTTCGGACGAAACAATGTATTTACCCACTCCATGCTGGATTAGTCAGTCACAGTTCCTTAGGGCATCGGTTGCCTTCAAGATGGAGAGAATTAAATGGTTCGAAGACAGTTGAAGTCATTAAAAAATATTTAACATCTTGATACAGTATTCAATAGATTATCTTAATGTTATGCCTGTCCTGCGTTCAATATCATAGAAATGGTCTATGCATTCACTACGTTGAGGTGGAGGAACAAATGCATAAACTATACTTAACAACATTCATTAAGGGCCAGTAGCTTTTTTTGACATATAAATGTATCTGCATTTTAGTAACAATGAAGAATTTGCAAACTTCTACAGTCTCCAGATACTCTTAAAGAACTTACACACATTTGAAGAAGAATGGCACCATACTAAAGTTCTGAAATGTGGTAGCAAATTTCCCCATACAACATCTGCTGGCCCTTAGTTTATTTAGTTGAGTATATGTATACACGGGAAATACAATTATCACGACAACGCTTTAAAGATCGTATCAGACGACCGGAAGTTCACGAATGCTTCATTCCTGCAACCTGTCTTTAAAATGTCAGCAGGTCGAATTGTTGACACAATGTCATTCGTCAAATGAATAATTTGAAAACCACCCAAAGGTTAACTGTGGATATGACAGTGTACGGAACCATTTTCAGTTTAATACTGGGAACCGTTACAATTATTTTTCTCATGACGTTCCCTCTGGTCTATATCTATGATTGAATGTGTTCTGCGTTTTCGCAAAATGGATACTGCCAATACTTCGGATATTAATTTCACAGCCTTGGATAAATTGAACGATGAAAGAAAAAACTATTTGATGCCAGGAATTATATTTTTCTGTGTCGTGATGGCAATTGGAATAATCGGAAATGTGTTGGTGGTCCATGTTCATGGACAGAGACACCAAATGAAGGTTGTCATACTATACATGATTTCTCTCAGCGTGTCCGACCTGCTCATTTGTTCTCTGTGTCTGCCTTTCGAGATTTACAAATCTGCACACCAGTTTCCGGTTGTCACTCCTGCTCCTTGCATAATCTTCCGCTTCTTGGAAACATATTTAAACACCTATTCCGTGTTGATTCTGGTCTGCGTTGCCTTTGACCGCTTCCTCAGCGTCAGCTGCCCCGTGGGCCTACGCACGGCGCCTTTGGGACAAGCTAAGTCATTGGTTGTAGTTATGTTTGCATTAACGTTGACAATCACTTGGCCTCAACTTACTCCTCTCAGAAAGAAGACAGTCAGTATTAATGATGGCTTATTCGACAATAACAGTTCAATGTCAACCATGACGAACAGCTCAATCTACCAGGTTATCTTCCAAGGAGCTCTGACCCTTCTGTTTAGTCTTTGCTTCATCATTTCACTTGGAGTGTATGGAACCATTGCCGTTATTGCGTGTCGTCGAAGATGTACTACAGTTACCGGATCAACTGTTTCACCCTCCATGCTACTAAAAAGAAGTGTGAGCAGATTTTAATTTCAAGAGCATTAAACACGTTGAACGTTCCGTCCGTTAAAACTGATGTTTCTAAAAGTGTGGTCAGACTTCATATGGAACCTGGAAATACGACAAAGATGTTTTTTATCGTTACTCTCTCAACTCTTCTGTGCTACCTTCCATTTCTAGGTACGAAGATCCTTCCTCACGCGGGTTTTCAATTCCAAGGGAAGTCTACAATTCAAACGATCGTTTATCAGTTGTGCAGTCATTCGTACTTTCTAAATAATGCCCTGAAACCTGCCATCTACAGTTTCCTCAATCCTCACTTCAGAAGAGAATGTCTTCTTATTATCAGAAACATATTTGTGTGTAAAATGCATTGACATATTCCTATGATGTACCATATTATTTGTATGAAAACAATTTACAATATTTATCACTTTATGTCTTACTTCTGAAATTCGTAACATTGAAAGTCGTACTGTATTGTGTAAGTAAAAAGTCCTCTTGCAATGTACAAGTTCATAATTATGCAAACTGAAGCAATAATAATGCACTGGTAGTTAGTGATTGTTGAATGGGATAGACCAGTGGTATGGTTTGGGGATACACAACTGATGGTTCCAGTTTCAATATCCTACCTTAACCAGTAACACTCCATGTATTATAAGTACCATCTCCAACTCCATGTAGTATCAGTACTACCAACATATAGTATCAGTACCACCATGTAGTATTAGTACCACCACCATGTAGTATCAGTACACACCACCATGAAGTATTAGTACCACCACCATGTAGTATCAGTACCACTTCCATGTATTAGTACCACCTCAATATAGTATCAGTACCATCATGTAGTATTAGTACCACTACCATGTAGTATCAGTACCACTACCATGTAGTATCAGTACCACCTCAATATAGTATCAGTACCATCATGTAGTATTAGTACGCCACCATGTAGTATCAGTACCATCACAATATAGTATCAGTACCACTTCCATGTAGTATTAGTACCACCACCACATAGTATCAGTACCACCTCAATAAAGTATTAGTACCACCATGTAGTATCAGTACATACCACCATGTAGTATCAGTACCACCTCCATGTAGTATCAGTACCACCTCAATATAGTATCAGTACCACCACCAGTTAGTATCACATGTAGAAGATTTGGAAGCAATCTATGTATATAGGTTAATTATTATTATTTTATCTGCAATTTGTCCTGGCTTATGAGTTTTATCACACCTTGTGATGAGTCGTTGTAATCAAAGTTGATAAGATTCACATAGAGATAAACAAGGAAGCATCTTCTGTGTACACATTGTAGTTATACCCAGTAAGAACCCAGCATAGCTCCTAGGTATTATGGAAACACATTTGCTATAGATTTTCCTCCCCAAATAAACATATCACATGGTTACTGAAATACTGCTGAACACAATATTAATCCATTAACCACAACTGTCTCATATCAAAATGCAAATAATATGTCTATATAAATATGATACATGAACGGTAAAGATGCATATATATTCAACAGTTGAGCTTCATAAATCAGGCCCCTGAAAAATAGATATAAAAAAATAGAAATAAAAATAAAACAATGATTTTTTTATATATATTTTTTTATTATTTTTGAGCTACACCACTACATGTACAGTAGCTACATTGTGATGCCATGGGAATGCTAATATGATAAATATTATAAAGGACTGGGGTCTACAAGTCAGTCCGGTCTCTAATACTGCATCAGCCATGGTTGCTGCATCCAGTAGTTCCCAGCCTGCTGGGTCTCTGTCACCCACAAGAGGCGTATGAGCAGCACCAGAGCCTGGGTTTAGAGGATGTGGTAGCATAAAGCTCCAAGTAGAACCTACTCCAGAGTGGGGTTGGAAGAGAATATCAACATGGTCAGAAAGCCTAATTTAATATAATGGAGGTAAGTAAAATACGAAATATGTATTTTAGAGAAATATTAAGATTATTTTAGGGCTGGTTATTAAAGATTTCATGAAAATCTTTCTAAAAAACAGCCGATCAACAAACATTTTCACTTAACAATTAAAATTACATAAATATCCAATTGTACATTCTCTCCATGCTGAAGGCAATCGGAGATGCCCTTAAAAGCAGTGCCTGTGCCTAACCCAGCAGGGAGAGGGTTAATTAAACCAGTCTAGCTGACCATGGTGCAAACTCTCAACATATTGCACTGAAAAGTCACAAATGCCTCAATATTCTGCAACAGTATGTTCTCATCTATCTATGTCAACATCCCTTGAGAAAGTCATACATTTAACTTTGATCCTTCAAGATCATGTGTAAAATACTTAAAACAGTTCAAATGTCTACTATACAACAGAATGTATAATGTATAATTCAACAGAATGTATAATGTATAATTCAACAGTTACTAAAAAATGCAAGCAAGTTAAAAATTATTCACAAAGGTGTTTTAACTATAGACATACTGATAATTAAAATACCTTTGAACAAAGACATTGATCATATCGATTGTAAAACTTAAATACTGATATTTAAAATACCTTTGAACGAAGACATTGATCGTACTGATCGTCAAACTTAACGTAATTAGGATGCAACTATTCTTTGCACTGGAATATACTACTGTAATTATAGAAGCATTGTAAACGTATTAAAGGAATCATTCCTTCAAAAATGTGATTATCTCTTTGATGGTATCAACATATTCAAAACGATACTGATTATATAAACAACTATTGCATGCACCTGAACATATCAATATGCTTGTTAGCAAAATCAGGATATAAGTTTCAAATAAATACATTTCATCTCTTTACTGCGACATAGGGCAATTACAGTTGCATCCAGGAGTCAGAAGGTTAAACAGACCTTTTTTTAGTGTCATGTACAACACTTATAGTTTAAATTTACATGAATATATATATATATATATATATATATATACTCATCAAAATACATTAAGGGCCACTGGCCAGATATTTTGTGTGGATGCTTCGTGTGGATGCTTTTGGTGATGTAATATGTTGAATTTTAATGCTAGAGATACAAACTAAGAAACAAGGTAAATACAATGAGATATCACAGATAGACATACATAATATATATATATATCCATAAATACCCTCTAATAGTTTGAACACCTAAATTAATTGCCGAAAATAATTTTTTCCGACCCTAAAAATACAAACCTGAAATACAAATCTTTCAAATTGTAATTTTCTAATTATGTGACCACACTCATTTAAAACATAAAAATAAAAAGTTTCCTTAATTTATTTACCATTCATTTACAACCATATATTGTACTCAATTTGGTTGTCACTCATTATACAAATACCGATCATTTTCAATTTTTTCCTGTTCAAATTATTAGGGTTATTATGGTTTATATATATATATATATGTACACACAGACACACACACACACACACACACCACACACACACACACACACCACACACACACACACACACACACACACACATACACACAGACATAATGGATTGAGTATTGGGGAATTTGAGATTGATGGATGCACTGTATAAAACATTATATGAGTAAATGATGTAAAACAAATAAAGGGAATAACAGACACAAAAAGTGAGATTTGATATGAGTAGCATGTAACAAATAATCATAATTAATACAACAGAAATAAACAGAAAGATCTAGCTTCAGTTTCTTTTGTTTATGTATACACCACCCTGAGTTTGATTATCTATGTGTTGTAATACTGTCAAGAAATAAAAATTCAATTCTTCAGATTCCAAGTTTTGTATATTAAAAAAAAAGAAGTCTTATTCTGAATAGTCAGGCATTTAGACACACATATAATGATTCTAAGTGACTTAGAAGTTGAGACATTGTTAGATAGGTTTTTGCACATGAATTCCAAAATGGCCACCATATTGTATCTGAAGGAAGTGGTTCCTATAAAAAATGTGAAGCTAAAGCTATGCATGTGGAAAGAAAAATGGTGAATTAAAAACAAGTGAAAATATTACCCTGTAAACTGGTTAGTGACACTGTATAAAAACAATACTGAACACTTCCAAATATAGTTGTTGTCACTGATTATAGAATTTTGATAGCAATGACAAGGTATGACACATATGACACAATGACACATATGACAAGGTGCATGCTTTACAATAGCAAAATTACATGATGGGAGTTTCTATTGTTTCAAGAAAGATGTTGGGGTTTGATTTAACAAAATACCCTTTTCTTTATATTTAGATTAGATTTTAATCGACACATTAGTTATTGCACGAGGGTAAACATTTTCTTTTTTTGATTTGTAGGGAATAAATATTTTTAAAATGGAAAGCACATTGTTAACAAAATCATTTAGCATAGAAAAAAACTGACAGGGTAACTAAAGCTTTAGCCATATTTGTTAATGTGTTTACATGGAATGTAAAAGTAGTAAAACAGGAACACAGAACAAATGGAAACATGACATTCGTGTGTGAATTCACTGGCTCAATTAACAAATCAAGCAGAAATGTTGTAGGAGATTGTCTAGAAAAAAAATAACAAAACATAGCATACATTAATTAACATTACTACAATTATTATTACCATTATTATTATTATTATTATTATTATTATTATTATTTGGGTAACAATACATAACATTAAAATGGTACAAACATGATTAAAACTTCTCTGATTGAAATTCTGTTTGGTTATCCTATTGTGAAATATCACATAATATTTTGTTTATGTTGTCAAATAAAATCACATTCTTGTCAATGAAGTGGAAATCTTTTTAACACTAAAACTTTTAAAAAATCAAAAAATCTGAAAGCATATGTCTACATATCTAATATCTATTTCCAAAAATGTATATACCGGTATACACACACACACACACACACACACACACACACACACACACACACACACACACACACACACACACACACACACACACAAATATTACAAAATGAGTCATTCTAAAGATGTATCACAAATTATAAGAGGCAGCATTCATTAATATGCAATGTACACTGATTGAGTGTATAAGAACACTAATCCCACCATGCTGGTTGTAGTGTACAGTGTTTCACCTCACACTATTTGTGATGTTCCACCATGCTACATGTAGTGTTCCATCATGTTATATGTAGTGTTCTCTAATGCTACAGGTGTCTACAAGTTGGTTACACAGCTACACTCCCAGTACTGTCTGTACAATCTATGAAGGCCTCAGATTGATGCAACCGATCGAGAGAGAGATCTGCCTTCACATTGCAGAGCAACAATACTCATGACTAGTATTACACATTCCCTATTGTTTTGTCTAGACTATTGTTTTGTCTAGACTATTGTCCTCTGTCTACAAGGGTTACACAACTGTCAATGATCATTCATTATGAATACTACTCACACCAACTTGAGGTCCAATTTATAAAAAGTCAAATACATCAGTATAATTATCCTAACTTCAGGCAATAGATTTAGTCTCGTAACATAAAATTCAGGGAATGTTTTCAATTCGTCTTTTTAAAACTTAAAAAAAAAATGAAAATAACATTCAACACCAAATAACATGCATGTCAATTGTCAGACTAAACATATGTAACATGCACATTCCAAGATCGAAGCCGAATGAAGGGCTTTTCTGCATGCATTCGGCCCTCCTCTGGCTACTTCCGAAGCATCAGATAGTCCCTCGGCCATGAATAAGGCCCTGTAATTTGGACTGATCTTCCGTAAACTCTAGCGATGCATTGCTATCAATGCACTGGACTATAGTAATGCAATTGTTAGTGACAAGCGAAAATTGTATTTTTTATTTGTTTGTTGTTCATTCCATAAAGTATTTATAGATATAATCTACCAAATATGGGTATTATATGTGACGTCATGAAGATAGCCCACGATGGAAAACTAGCATTCATGTCAGAGAGATTAGGTACCAAGGGGAAGTTATTCGAGGATGTTCAATGTTCTACAGGCTTCACATGTGTAAAGGGACATAACTCTTCATGCTCTACCACGTCCAAACGCTACGAATCTGCTACTCTAATATTAAATACAATAAGAACTACGGTTATTTCAGATTGATTTGTTTGCATCAGTGAGCATCAAACAGAGCAAGCATGTCACTGAAGAATATTTACAGTCATTCTAGATTGGGTAACATCACTGGAAAGTATAGTAACATGAACCAAAAAGATTTTATAGTTAACATTCCGTACCAATGGTATTATCGACTCACTGAATGTAACACCACAAGGCAAATTCTACAGTGTACTATCTATCACAGCAACACACATTCAGTCTAAACCTAACCGCACAACCCAAGACATACTTAGCACAGTAGATGGTGTGTAATGTAAACTTCTGTCAATCACAGTGTATAAAACCACAAACAAATATTCATATGATATGGGAGTGTTCTAGTGTAAAAGGTTTTCGTTTTTCCCCAAGTTTCACTACAACAATTGCTATAATCGTGGTTTAGTACAACACCACATGATCATATACAGTACATCATTTGCAGAATGCAAATTACGAAATTTCGGCCAGATGTGGTATCTTAGCCACCATAAAGAGTCTTGGTTCGGTGGCTGCATAAGGTCTGATGGTACTTCTTCCATTCGGATCTCCATTTCTGCGGAACATATACACGTCCATGGTCAAGTCAATACACCATACCACGGCTGAGCAAAAACAGCATTTAAGATTTTATTACTACTGATCAAGTTTCAAATATGGCTGCCATCATGACCATTATCTGATCCAGTTTCAAATATGGCTGTCAAAATACAGCATTTTCTGATCCAGTTTTAAATATATCTGCCATCATGCACCCTTTTCCGATCCAGTTTCAAATATGACCGCCATCACAACCAATTTTCTGATCCAGTTTCAAATATGGCCGTCATCGCGACAATTTTCCGATCCAGTTTCAAACATGGCCGCCATACATAACTCACCACATTGGATATTCAAACGTCTCCTCTTGCTGGTTCTTGGAACAGATGCCGCTTCATTAATTCATTCCACATCAATCACTTTCCTTTCCTGACTCTGTTTCATTTAGATGTTCTATCTCCACTTTGTACTCGTATTTGGCAATGTAACGCACCCACTTCTCGGGAGGGTTAGGGTTGGCAACGGAGACTGACCGGATCTGGGCTTTGGACACGGTACACGCCGGCATGGTGAACTCCACGAATGCGAACTTGTCATACGACTCGGGGATGTCGTCGTGTGGGCCGAGATCTAGTCTCAAGACAAACCGGTGACTTTTGTATGCTCCTGAAACAAGACGTTAAAAAACAGGTGAATGGTAAAATAATAGCAAGACAAATAAATGGAATTATTCACCTGAGAATAAAACATACAATTGTAGCAATACACAAGATGGACAAAATAATGATAGTCACATTGTATGTGGACCCGGTTAAAAATGTTTCAAATAGCAAGCGATATCTACAGCAGTAGATATCGTTTGACTCAATTCTTGGTTTATTTGATTGTTCTACCATTGTGATGTCATGCTGTAGATATTGCTTGATCCGAGTATTTGATTGTTCAACCACTGTGATGTCATCATTACAATTGTGATGTCGTAGCATTGCTATGATGTCACAGTACAAATGCACAGCAGCCTAAAGATTTGACTTCACAGTA
>JAUTBT010002329.1:0-10163 GCA_032361225.1 Lepetodrilus schrolli
TTCTAGAATTATCTTGTAAACATTCTTGAATGCTAGTTCTGTGAATACTACATGCATATACAATGCTAGTTCGACACCATTCATAGAAGCAGACATTGTTCATATTCATGTCCACTTACGTTCATGTTTAGCAATGATTATACACACTACTTATGAACCTTAATGCGATAGTTGTCTCCTTCAGGTGCCAGGAATGACTGAAGCTTCACATGCTAACCATCATTCAATAGACCTCTCCGTCAGGAGCTCGGAGCTCCGCCCCCGTGAGGGAGATAACTCTACTGTTGCTAAGTTAGACAAGTTTTTCAAAATGGCATCTTCAACGCACAGATTAAGAGCTAAATTGTCCGATCTTCCAGTTATTTTTTAAACCGGTTGCTTGAATGTTACCACGCTTTCTTTGAAAAGCAAGCAGCAGGGGTACTTTAGTGAAAGTTACATTCACGATGTCAAAATGCTCTGTAGGGATGGAAACTCGGTAATTACATCGGCCAATTATCAGTTCTAAGAATGAAGAAGAATGAAAAGCCACACTCGATCCACTTAGACATCCAACTCACAGAAATATCTTATACATACTGCTCTTGTCAGGCAGGGTAAGTGAAACCATATAGCATGATGGAGTATATGAGTTAAACAATTAATGACAGGTTAACGTAAAATGTGTTCTATTGCCTGGAATATTGCAACAAATTAACAACTTTCAATGTTTTAAAATTAAATGTGTCGTAATAATAATGTGTTCATTTTGTTTTACATAGTGGATATTGTTTGTGTAATCTATGATTGACTGGCACATATAATATTATATTTCTAGGTAGTATTGCTAAATGTATTAACATAATTCCACTGTAGTGCTGCTGGATTTTTTCCCATGTGGTTGGCTTCATCCTGCAGCAGTGGAAGATGATGGGGGGGTGCTGAAGTACCAGCCAAGATATCGTCCATATCACTGCCAGAGCAATGGAGCTTTCCCAAGGGTTCTAAGATCCAACCACTATATCTGGCCACATGACGTTTGTCAATCCAAAACCCAACAGAAAGAAACGGCCAATCCAGAATACACTTGCCGAATGCAAGTATAATATATTATCAATGTTACTGTTTGAATTATACTGTAGGTGATAGTGGAAGGTAAGACAAAAATCAACAACAATAATCAACATTGTATTATGTATGAAATATTCATTAAACATGTTTTATCAGTGATCATATTGATGTGCAGTTTACAAATATCACAACATATAGGGGCTTTTTGCTTAACAAAATATATTGTTTTATTCACGTCATGAAGACATCAATGGCTCAATCCCTGAAATGGAAGATAAAGTGGATTACTAGTATATCAAGCTATCCTGTAATCATAGCAACACGATCAATGAATTATAGTACATGATGTATACCAATAAATATTAATTAATTTACATGCTATATACCAATAAAGTTGTTCTTTCAATTTTAGGCAAGATTCTTTGAGGCATAAGAGCTCAAAGTAATTGGTACAGTCGGTTGTGTTTTAGAGTTTCCCCTACAATCCTCCGTCACAGTACAGGAAGAATTTGTAAACCAGTGTAAAATAACCATGAAAGTTGAACAATGCATACAGTTTCAAGAACATCCACTTGAACAGAGCAGTAGTCCACTTTGGGCCAAAAAAGGATGTGTTTATTCAGTGAGTGTTTCCAAATGTAATATTTATGCAAATTTTGTTAGACAATCTGATTGGATTTTATTTTAAATATGTAGAACCAGTGATATGTGCTGAGTGACGAAGTTGAGTGTACATTGGAATATGGTACATAGTGTACATAGAATATTGGAGAATAATTTGACTAATCCTTACATAGTGATTCTGTTTGCCTGTCTTTATGATTGTCCTAATGTCTGTATCGGCTATATTATCTCTGTAACATGTAATAAAATATCATATATGATATAATCTGTCACATTGTCCAGTTACATGCATATATAGGGTTTAATTTGATTTATCACATTCCACCTTTAAGAGATACATTTAAAAAATAATTAACATAATCAGAATATCCAACTTTCCTTTTCTTGGGGGTTTCCTCTTAGACTTTTGGGTTAGGGTCCAAGGGTCTCCAGGGATTGTGTCTGGAAACTCCACAGTTGGCCACATATTGATGAAATGCTGAAATACAAGTAAACATTTTCAGATTATTAATAATTATATTAAACATTATTGATTAGGGCCATTTGTAATCAAATGCTTGTTTGTGAATGCTCAGTATCAACAATTATTTATATTATTGATTAAACAAATTTGCACTACAAATATATTTATTATTGGTGCTATTGACTGCTTATAATTTGAAAGAAATACTGAAACAAATGTTCAGTAAAGATAGTTTATTATAAAATTATTTTGCAATCACCTTGCCTCGTTAAGGTGTTTCGGATTGCTTGTTTAGAACCATGACGACAGTAGAACCATGACGACAGAAAAGTAAAATATTCGATGTGTATAATTTTCAAACGAATAAACAAACATTTGACATCGGTACAGATGCATTGACGGATTGTATATTACGCAGAGGGAAGTAACAGTTTGTAAGTATGATGCTCCACTTGTTGTATATTAGACAGGAGGGAAGTAACAGTTTGTAAGTATGATGCTCCAATTTTAATAGTTGCTTACTGTTTATGAAAATAAAGTTTTTTTAATTGAAATTGAATGCTTCATGTTGTACCAACGTAAAGGGAGTCTACACCATTACATGGTAGCAACGTCACTTCGCAACGACATCGTGACCAAAACGTGACATTGTGGCAATGTTGTGGCAACGTCACATCACTACGTTGTAGAAACGTAAAATGGAGTCTACATAATTACATTGCAGCAACGTCATTTCGCAACGTCATCATGACCAAAAAATGACGTTGTAGCAACGTTGAATTGTTTGCTTGGATATAATCAAGTAATCAAGTTGTGGGAAAGAACCAAATACCTATGGCAACGCTCACACATCTGTCAGTAGATGGTGTATTTTCTCAATGCTTCGTAAATGGAAGAAACAGTTCTTTGTTATTTCACCCACATGTTGGTCTATATTCAAAGTTTATCATTCATCTAGCACAGCACAGAGGTTGGTTGGTTGTACAGATCACGAGTGTATTACAGAGTCGCAGACAGTACTAGACAAACGATCGGTTGAATATATTTGTATTCAGCAAACGTAGTGCAGGGCCAATGATTATAGCTTCAACTTCAATTTCAACATGTTTCTGTTCACCTATTATGTTATTATTGAAATGCAGTGTTATGGTCCCAAGATTAGAGAACCTTTTCAAGTATGATTTCAGACAACTAATATTTTGCATCAGGATTTGTGAACAGAAATCTTGATTTGAGCATGAAATTGTACTAAAAGAAAGTTTTGTAACCCCGGGGCTTGAATTTTCTGAAATAATTTTGCAACCCTGCGTTAGGCATATCAACGAGCTGTGTGTTATCTGTATGTCTTTCATAAAATATATCAACAGAGCTCATTAAATATAATAAATTATCCAAGTGAACATTTCCGGTCCAAGGACAGAACCCCATGGTACTCCGCACAAGAGGAAGTACTCTTCTGATTTAGTATCACAAACCATCAGACCAGTATGAATGAAACCATCCAAAGTGTCTGTGAGACCTCAGTCTGTGCAGACGATCTAGAACTGTATTATGGTCCACAGTGTCAAAGGCTGAAAAGATTCGTCATGTAGCCATATGGGTGAAAGATTTCCACTGTGACGTAAAACAACTAATTCACTCACTCTAAGAAAGTATTCAAAACATTCACATCTTAGATTCAGCAGCTACCAGGGAGTGATCATGTGTTTACGGCTACAATAATACTATTTTATTATGTAGTACATTATGCGACTTTGAGAATAGCTCATTAAAAAAAACAATCATAAAAACAAAATTTAAAAAAATGGGATAATAGTGGATAAACATGCTATTAATAATGAAAGTTTTGCTTCTAAGCAATACGGACACAATACATAGAATAACACCCCCCCCCACACACACACACACACCACACCACACCACACCACACCACACACCACACACTACACACCACACTACACACACACTTGTATTTGACAGTAGAAAATATTGCATTAGTCAACATTGGTGAAACAGCATACAAAAATGAAAATAGTTTTTAACTTGACACATTTTTGAAAAAAGAGAACGGGTATTGTCCGGTTACCGTAAACCTGGTACTCACGATGTCATATCATGTTTTTGGATGCAAGAATTCAATTTCAAAATCGCTGACTGTAAACAGGAGTCGACCGGAATTAGGTGAGTGAATGGTAATTCAGAAGTGTCCACAGTAGACATTTTGTCTGCATTATTGTTAGTGAGAGTGTGAACCGAAATTGCCACACACACTCCACAGACACACTGTACTGCATTGGCAGGGTAGTGACAGATAATGTTTCGCTATTTAATCACTTTATTATTCCAACAGGTGTGAAGAAAAGCAACAGGATGGTGGACTACCATCTCCCAAGCAGCCACTTCGAGTCGCTTTTCAGCAAGATGAATCAGGACCGACTGGAAGGAAGATTCTGCGATGTGCAACTGAAGGTTCATAGCCGACACATCACGGTCCATCGATGTGTCCTGGCGGCGTGCAGTCCGTATTTCAGCGGAATGTTCTCGGGCAACTTCCTGGAGACAGACAAGGGAATGACGACGGTGGATCTGAGCGATTCCGTAGAGGCTCTCGTCCACCTGGACACAGTCATCAGCGCATTCTACACGGGCCAGATCCACCTCGACCGTGGCAACATCGGCGCGGTCACGCAGCTCGTATCCTTCCTGATGGTCGATTCCCTCAAAGATCTCTGCATCCAGTTCCTGCTCAGTGACATCCAGCTCCAGACCAGCATTAACTACTTTGTCCTGGCTGACATGTATGACATCGACGACGTCAAGAGCTACTCCTTCTCCATGCTGGAGTCGCGCTTCCACGACTACTTCATACACCAGGAGGACATTCTCCAGGTGTCACCTCACCACCTTGGCATACTGTTCCAGAGAAGCATCCAGAGGTACTGCCACGCGGAAGATATACTGCAGCTGCTGTTCTCGTGGGCGGCGTACAGAGACGTCCAGAAGAGACTCCCAACTGCCACATACCTGTTCCACAGCATGTGTGTCGGTCTGGACGACCAGGGACTCCGGGACATGGATCTCTGGCTGGAGGAGCACCGAGAAGAGGAAGAATCCGTGGCCACAGAGTTCGCCACAATAGTCAGAAACGTCATGGAGGACCAGGAAATGCCGGAGGACTCGGCAAAGACTCCGGATAGCGGAAATTCTCCAAATGCCAGTGAGAGTATATCCGATTCAAAAATTAGTTCTGCGAAAGATTGTCTTGTTCCCGGAGATGCAACAGCCGAGTCTTCTCTTCCGCCGTTGACACCCACCACATCTTTCCACGCCTTCGACACGACCGGTGAGGTCGTAGGAGATAACTCTGCTGGTTGTACTCAGTGTGTCGTGGTGATTGCGCCGACGCAGGAAGTGGTGCAAAATGTGATGGAAGTCGAGGCCAGTCAGAAGAAAATACTGCCATCCGTCTCCTTGGACATCAGCTTCTACAATCCTACACAAAAGATTTGGCTTAACCTTGGAACCGTCTCATTTCCAGGTAATGTTACAGAAAAGGCATCTTGTGTGTATAATATTCAGTAATTGATTACAGTAGTTTTGTTTAAATAATATTCGTAATTTATTTCTGTCAATGATACAACTTATTTATGAATCTTTCCTTCTGATATCATAATGTTGATCTTTTATTTATGAGTGACATTTATGGAGGAGATTAGTTATAAAAGCAACATAGCCAGGCTGACGGTCAGTCCAGTGAGCAAAGTTGGCACTTTTCCCATGGCCCAAGCCATTGCTTCAACTTCACATCTCTGATCATTTCTAGTTTTTCGTTTTTTTATGAATCGAACAACTAAAAATGTTAATATATTTTCTTGTTTGAATTCTGTATGTTATATCTTTACTATCATTTAATCATCTGATCAAGGACTCTAAAGATTGAGATTGGTTAAATTCTAAAATATCTAAATGTCAGGGCTTGATAATAAGGATTATCTGCTTGCCCAAGACAGGTATTATCCATAGGTGGACAAGTGAAATACCCCAGAAGAACAAGCCCTTTACCTACAGGGCAAGTAGTTTCATGTCCGAAAGGACACGGGGACAAGTGCCTCAAAAAGTTAATGCAGTCTTGAATGTATCGTGATTTTTATGTTTAGATGTATTTGACGATAGGGGCACTTGGCGAGCATCGTGCACTCGCGACAAGTTGTACTTCCTGAGTCCTGTGTGCGAGCGTGGCTACTGCCTCAACCTAACCACTCGTGCCTGGCAGACGCTGGACTGTCGTATCGTCCTGGACGGCTTGGAAGGTGACGTCCGAAGTGTCATCCCCCTGGCAGTCGACGGCTCTCTCTATGTCCTGGCCTCCAACCGCCTCCTGTCCAAGTCTCAGGACCACTACCTCACGCAGCAGCGCTACTACCGCCTGACGGACAGTCTGACGTGGGCGCCCGTGGCGGAGGTGTCTCACGACCACTACAGCACTCCGTTGTCCCTCATCTCCGTGTCCGGCACCACCGTCTACGTCATCAAGGCAGACATCGCCGTCAACGTGGCCAAGAACCTTCTCATCATCAAAGAAGGACACACGTTCGACGCGAGCACAAACAAGGTGGAGAAGTTCTCGGCGATAACATACGTGCCTTCCCCGGTCCGCGTGATGGTGAAGGCCGGGACCATCTACATCATCGACGGGGACGGATGGATGAGGTCATACAACAAGGAGAAGGGGAACTGGGAACTGCCCATGCAGGTGGACTTGTCAGACGTCAGATGGTGTCGCGCGACCAGCATCGAGGGACACTTCCCGTGCATGTCACATGTGTCCACGGGTGCGGGAGGGTGTATATGGGAGCTGAGCAGCATTGAGAACAATGCCACGGTCCTCCTGGAGGTGTCGGTGGGACGGGAGGAAGAGGGACTTCACACAAAGATACACATACCTCCACCTTATAAGTACTTTGCCTTGGCCACAGTCGGCAAGATCAATAACTCTATCATCAAGTCGCTGCCAAGAAGAAGCTTTCTTCATGACTGATTGACTTGGATTATTATATAATAATGTGCAATGATGTGTGTTTCTGGAATAATTTTAATGAACGTGAAAAGCCTTAATTATTATTTATTATTATTATTGTTTTGTGATTAAGAAGATAGTATTATTTTTTATTGTTTATTTTTATTTCCATTGGTCTTATGCAAGCTTATAAGATAAGATACTGTATATCAAGTTTAATTATATCTGAAATTTAACTTTTGGATTATTTTAGATTTAGATATATGTATGCACTATATCTTTTGTTTTACCTTCATAGCATGCAGAAACAGAAACTTCCTTGAAAGGAAGATAAAATATCATGTTTCAAGTTTCAATTTCAATTTTTTTTAATCCAACAGTCTTGTTAAAGAATTCTGTTTCCATTCCAACAATATGATAATTGGGATCCATTTTCTATAAAATGGTCAACATGCTAAATTAGTAAATCATGCTAAATAGTAGATTCACCAATTTGGCATGTTGAAAATATTGTTGACTGACAACCAATAAATAATACATTGTTAAATCATAAACACATAAAAATGTATGTCAGGTTTTTATTTCGTCATCATCTTCATCTTGATATTTATAATCTGTATGTATTTATTATATTATTTATTTGGTAACATTTCAGGCTTCAGACCAAATGTAATTAAAAATTAATTCTATCAATTTCTGCTGTGACCTCCAGCACCAAGGCAAGATTTAACAACAGCCTGTTTAAAAAAATAAATATTTTGGCTTCTGCCTTAAAGTGAGAGATAGCCAATGATACAATAGCTTTAATATGTGGCTGATACTGGATTTTTGACACAAATACTCTACATGGATTAGTAACATACTACAGTATTGCGTATAGATGTGTAACATTAATCCTCGCACATATTTAGGGCATCTCTCGTTGCCTCCAGCATGGAGGGGGAGTTGATGAAAAAGAATTTGGCAACAGGTTACTGAACCAGTACTTAATTATGATTAGATCAACTCAAGACAATCTTTAATGGTGACATGGATTACACATTGTATGTCTACACAGGTTTATACACGCTCTTGTGTTTCTCAATGAAACTTGCCAGTATTGGGGGCTCTTCATTGAATATTTAATGGTAGAGATGCCACTGATGTTAGGAGAACTTAACTGGTTGGGCTCTTGTCGCAAATTGGTGAAAGATTCCCACAGCGACATTGAACTCCATAATCACTCACTGGCTGGGCTCTGTAGCTTGACACAAAGGGACAAAGTGAACCAATGCAATTCCATAACAAGGTTGGCCTTATTAAAGGTGCATCATAAAAGGTTATCCTATTGGGTGATGTTCCGTCATCTTCACTCAAATTTATGTCCATGATTTTATATTTGGAGTACTTTTTATATATATTGTTTGATAATATGGAGTAAAATGTTTTTCAAATATGTCGTGTTATTGTGTTATTTCGCTGTTTTATGAACATATGGTGTTATTATGTTATTTCGCTCTTTTATGAACATAGTCTGTTTCATAAAAGGGTCATACCAGTAATCTTGAGCGTAAATTGAGGTTTGCAATATTTCCTGCTATAGTAAAAGCATGGCGTATGTCCTGATTTAGGCCGCGACTACAGTACGAACCTTTCGTTAAATGCAGGCCAGATGGTCTGTGCAACTGGATCACTGAAACGAAGTTGCAAAAGTATTCAGTCTCACACACAACCTGGCAACAGACAATTGTGATTTCAGTGGAAAACAAGCCCGGGGTCTCTGCCCTAAGCCATGTCCAATGCAAATAAATCGACCCCTGGACAAATAAATCAGAGGATTTCTGCAGATCCACAGAAAATTGCCATGCCTGTACAATGTCCACCCTGTCGCCATCATTGCATGTAATGTATTTATGATTTACTCCTCCATCTCCACCACACATTGCCATAGACATTCCCAAGTACAGCAGTTATAACAATGATGGATGCATTCGTTTCAGACCAAACCTGATTCTTTTGAATCCTACAGGTCGCATATCTTACTAATTATCTTACAATGGCTCTGGGCTTTATCTCCACCCGATTCTGAAGTGATCGTGCTGACATGCATTCTAAACACATGGACCAATCCAAGCCCATTGTACTTAATGTTGGCAGGCATTTTCTCTCTGGTGTTGTCGCATCAATAATTTACTGTAGTCTTACTTAAACTAAAAAGGAGCTCTTGGATTGGATGAGCTTTTAATTTGTATTCATCCTTTGACAGATACTAAATAGGAAATGGCCATGGATTTCAGAGAATGCGAGTCGTAATGTTCTGTGACAACATCTAAATATAGAACATTGCACATATGGGCACCTGGGTGTTGTTTCTCTAAGCTCCTGTATCTACTACGAGACCATAAGCACCGATAGCGAAACTCTTATACATGGCAATAGGGATAACACGTCTCCTCGGGGTTATTTCCGGTATCATGCGACACCTAATCAGAGATATATCATTAGATATTTGCCAATCAAAGTTATGTTTAATTAAAATTGATACGGCATGGTTTGAAAATGGAACAATAGGCTTTGATAAAAACATTGCAATGAATGTCAACCACGAAAATATCTGTACACCATACATAATCAACAATATAGCAAGGTTGCTAGGAATGCTTGTGGTGGTTGCTATGAATGACGTCTGCCACGACTGTCAACATATATACCTTGCAATTGATTTGCTGGGTATAAGTGATAACTGACATCCTCAAATATGTTGGTACTTTCGATACATATGTTATGGATAGCGACCTTGGTTGATTGTATTTTATTTGTCAGCTAGTTGCGAGATGCTCCAATTCCTATTAATGAAAAATCAAACCACACAAATACGTGATTGACAACATTTGTGGAACATTTGCATTTGATTTAATTGGTTGAAAGAAAGTGGTATACTTAACAAATTTAATCAAGCCGTCATTCAAGCAAGGGGAGGCCATACCCGTTATTGACATTAACTTTGGTACTGAACAGTCGAAGGAACAC